>CM021102.1:450535290-450710638 GCA_007115665.2 Sequoiadendron giganteum
GCTTTGTGGAGGAGCAAATCTAGTAGTTACGACACCTTTACACCCTCAAGATCTAGAAACAGAATACCCGACTAATCTCCCTAGTAAGAATTGTAATATGTCAACTTGAAATCTCTTCATAAGACCCCTAAGGTTTCCTTGTCAAGTAAATGGAAAACCTCTTCATAGAACATTAAATATATATATGTCATACTTCTAATCCTCATCTTAATATATATAAGTTCTTGCTTTAAGGTTAAGAGATATCTATGACATTAAAAAGGTTTTGGTTAAATTGGCATTGCTTGAGGACAAGCAATCTCGAGAAGGGCGGACTGTCATGCCCCAACTCTAAGCACCAAATAACAAGTAAAATATGCAAGCCCAGCGATCAGCAAACTATTTTCATAACACTTCCAATACAATCAGGAGATGCCAATAATCAAGAAAATCGTCTTAGTTTAAGACTTCATGATTTTCTAGGAAACAATATGTTAAGCCAATGGAGAAGGCAGCGATTATCATTAATATATACAGCAGCAATTGAAGAAAACAAAAGGAAGTGATCACACTAATAACAAGTTTGATAAAGGATTAACATATAAATCGCAGGAGTAAAGAGATTGACTAATGTTATTATTTGAATTAAATAAAGATTAATATTGAAGGGCAGCGACTTATGAGAAAGGTTGTGTCCATTTCTGAAAGAGCAGCAACTTCCCAAGAGTTGTCCCTCTTGATGAAGGCATTAAGATATAAAATGGGGAAGACCACGATGAGGGAAGGGGCCATGGCATCAAGGAATCATATTCAAAGGAACATCGATCCTCATAAGCAGGAAAACAGCATCCAGCGATAAAATAGATGGTTCGAACCAAGGAGCAGAAGTACTCATCCAAAAACAGCAGCAATCAGCATCCCAAGAATGAAGCAGTATTGAAGTTAGATCTGTCTAAATCACAACAGCAGTCTGAAGATATGTATATAATCTGCAATAATTCTATTTTCTACAAGAATAGTGGTATAAATAATAGAATCAATAATTGTTGTGTGATAATGTGAAATGCATATTCAAAATCATTAATCTATCTATAACCTACAAGCAATCAAGTGGAGGAGAAGAGGAAATGCAAGGAAGGAGAGCAGATACGAGATCACCATCTAAGTAGACCACCCCATGCTGGATGTCCAATGTGCCTGCCACTTGGGGCCAAGCAGGTGAGTGTCCGCTCTTGGGCTTAGATAGGAGGATTTCCGAGCACCTTGTTGCAATTTCCTTCCCAACCTCTACAATGGTTGATTGTTGGAGAAATCACAAGTCATAAGAGGAAGAATAAGGAGATATGAATAGGGAAGGCAGATACAAGCACCCTACTAGGTAGACTACCCCATGCTGGATGTCCAATGTGCCTGCCACTTGGGGCCAAGAGGGTGAGTGTCCACTCTTGGGCTTAGTGTGGGGTTTGCCTTGGGCCAACCTATCATGCTCCCTCATTCAAACCTATTGTGATTGAATACTAAAAATAAGTATAAATGTGACATGGCTTATCTAATGAGTTATGATGATTTTACCTATTTGTACTCATATGTGTGATTATTAACCCTAATAGAAATAATTGGATTTATGTATTATATATACATATGCAATGTTGTTTGATATGATTGCAGGACCTAAATCAGGATTTATCTTGTTAAAAGGCAATTAATTGGTAAGTTATATCTTTAGCTATCTAACAATTCTTATTTTAATGGAATTTGTGATTCAAGAGAAAATTTTAGGGTAATTTCCAAATAGGGGACATTACAATTTGTAATGTAGGACTCTACAAACAAAGATGCAATATTTGGTAGAAATCTATCCCAATGTGGTGGATTTAGAAAGACAATATCCTAGCGCATTGAATCTTGAGAAGTTCTCATGGAAGCAACTCCCAATTTTGAAGCAGCATTAGGTGATGAGATCACAATGCATATCATCGGACTACATTGTTCATCTTCAAATGATGGTGATGTCTCACAAGATGGCTAAATGAGATTGGATGTTTCTACGAGTGCTAGATTAGAAGAACCTGACAAATTGATTCCATTTGTAATGCAAAGTCGTTGTAACTGATGAAATTGCCAAGCAAGTTCCAAGTCATCAAGTTGTTTAAACATGCATTCTTTTGTGGTATGCCTTTTCTTCTTACAATAATCGCATTTGATTTTCCATGGATTTGGAGACATGACTACTATCAGCTAGATCTAAAGCAGAAATAAAGTGTGGGAAGAAAATGCTGAAAAGGAAACGTGGAAGTGTTCAAAGACACAACTCACAGAAGTGCTCAAAGGCACAACTCAAGACACCCCCTTGATTCAAGTTTAAATCCCCCCAAAATGATTAGTGCTGAAAGGAAATGTGGAAGTGTTCAAGCAAAACACAACTCACGGAAGTGCTCAAAGGCACAACTCAAGGCACCCCCTTGATTATTTATTTTAGGTCCCCCCAAAATGATATACAAGAACAATTACAAGTTTGTGAAGGATTGGATGCCTAAATCTTTCATTTATAACTCACAAAGATTTTTATAATTTTTGAAAAAGTGGGCAAATCCAAATCTTATTTTTACATGTAAATTTGAATTCCTTGTGAATTTTGAATGCTCGTAAAAAAAAATGCAAAATTTCGACAATCTGGGTGCAAGTTATGCCCCATCGAAGTTTGCTTACAAATACTAACTTCAGAGGCCAAAAAATGTGTTAAAACAACACAAAATCAGAAATTTGATGACATCACTATGTCCATGATGGAATCAGCTTTCCGTTGATTATTCGTTTGCAAATTTTTGCCTCTTGAGGAGAAAGTTATGCAAAAATGAAAAAAATTCTATTTGCTGTTGATGGTGGCCGCATGGGTGGCGAAGCTTAGGCAGCTATGCATTATACAGTCAGCAATCTGTGGAGTTGACAGCTGGCAGTTTTTGGATAAACCGTTGGCGGCTTGTGCTATTGGCTGGCAGCCTATGGCCGCAAGCACTTACTGTATGGTCCCATGGGGGGGCTTGGGCTTCTATTTTCATGGATCAAGCGGTCCCATGAAGAAAAAATAATTGTGCTACGGGATTAATTAGAATCTTTTCCAGAAAAATAGGAGCCCCTACCTTTTAGAAATGAATCTTTCAGCGGTGAAATTGAGGTGGGGCTAGAAATTGCCCCTGCAGCTTAGGAATTTTTTAGAAAGTTTTTCTGCCACTTGTCTATCACTTAAAATTTTAAATTCCTAAAAAAAATTAAAAATGAGAGAAATTTTATTTATTTATTAATTTTTACCAAAAATACTCCAGTTCGATCCTTAAATTTTGGAGCTCAAACTTTTAAGCTGAAATGCAAAATTGAATTCATGGGACCACTAGCCTTAAAATATTCCTAAAAAATCTAATCAGCACCCACTGAAATTTTTTAGGAAGCCCCCATCCATGGGACCATACCCTTAGCAGCCTACACCTATGCACTGGGCTTAAAGCCCTTAGCACTATGAACATTGAGTGCTCTGTGCAACACCTAAGGCGCTTAAATAAAACTTTAAAAAAAAAAAAATCGACTATATTGTGCCTCTTACTGCATGTAAAGGGCCATACAGCCTCCTATGGCAATTTTTCTTCCTCAAATGCTCCCAACACCGAAAGTAGGAAAATTTTATATCAAAATTTGTCTCTTCGGCGCTTTGGACTCAATGGAAGGGTTCTTTTTGCCTGAAAGTACTCCATTTGAAAGTTGTTCACCAACTTAGTGCTCCATTTGAAAGTTGTTCACTTTGTGCTTCAAACCCTCATTCAGTATTGTGTCATATGATGGCCTAATCAAATGAAACGAAAGTCAATCTTGACTTTCTCGAGCATTCTCGATGCATTGGATCAATCAGAAATATTATCGGTATATTAAAAAATGCTGCAATCACCAGGTCTCACATTGATGTATCTTCTTTTGACAAAAGCCTAACATGACTCTTCCTCACTTGCTTCTGCTATTTTGATACTGTTCACAGTCTTCGGTCTTGAGTATTAACTTGCAGGAACAGGGTATCTTTTTGGAGTTTAACTTGTAGGAGTTGAGGTTTGTCTGCATTAAAGGCAAACACAACAGTACAATGGAATCAACAAAGTTGTGTTAAAAGAAAAAATGCAGGCTATCTTCACTGTAAAATCTTACCGGACAAACAAACTAACCGGGAACACAATGTGGCAATCAGCATGATATAACTAGCTCATACAGTCTAAACTCTAAACTTAAAGGCTGGAAAATGGACAACTCCAACCACAACTTAGAGTAAGCTTAGAAGACATATTCAAACTAAGCCATTTAAATAAGGTCAAAAATACCTACTTCTACAATGCCTTTCCTGCAACAACAGATAAACCAAATTAAATAAAGACAAGGCATAAGGAAATGAACCTATAGAGCTTGTACTGTTTACTCAACAGAGTACTTTCCCCAGCAATTTTGCCTAATTCCCCGGCTATTGGAGGTTACCAGGCAATATGTTCTCCCAAATTCATGCCTAGAACAGCGGCACCAAATATGTGGGGGACAATACTCTTGACATCGGTTTCACCAGCTCAAAATCAAAATCATGCTCTAAATATCAGATGTCCGACAATTCTTTGGATTAATAACTAGGTTAAGGTAAAAGTGAAGGTGACTTTTTATGTCATAGCCTAGCTGGCATGCCAATTCAGCTTACAACACCCCACTTCTGGAAATAGGGGGATTTTTCATTTATTTTATCTTATAAATTGAACACAAAAGATTTCTAAATTAATTTGCCTCATATATTGTGCCGATTGTGTACTCCATGGCATTTGACTCTAGTATCCATTTTCGTACAAGAACGAGATGGGGAGGTTCAAAAAATTGCTAAATACGTTTAGCTTAAAAAAATTCATGAAAATAGAAGAGAAAAAAAACATCACATTGAATTATTTCAAAGCATGTAGAACTTTCTTAATGAATAGTTTTCATTAGGCTCACCAAAGTTTCAAGAGAAGAAATTGGATCACCAATCACCATTGACTCTCCCCCAAACAAATTTTAATACGCACAGCCAAAAAAGCAAATATTCCAAAGCATGCAAAACACCCTTAATTAGAATTTGTCACCAGGGTGAACTAAGGTTTTAAGAGAGATCAGATCATAATTGATCCGCAATCTCAAAAGAAACGAGATTTAATAGTATGGTCGAAAGAAAGGTTTAATTAATGATAATAAGTTTCCACAATCCATATCATAAATCTGTATAGCTTCGTGGATTCAATTATGTCCAAAGTTTTTGCATCAACGTTTCGGATCACACTCCATGATCCATCATTTTCTTCTCCTCTTGCTCTCTTTCATCTGATGATGGGTCACAGAATGTGATCCGAAACGTTGATGAAAAACTTCGAACACAATTGAATCCAGAAACTATACAGATTTATGAAAGAAAGGTTTCTTCAATTCAATTTGCAGGTAAACAAAGTTTTATTTACCATGTAGGGAAAAAAGCAAGATTTCTTAATTCAATTTGAAGGTTATTTTACTAATAAAGATCCCAGAGTACTGCGCTCCATCGGAGAAACTTTAACCAGGAACAAATACCCCTTGAAAGCGCAAAAGTACATAGCACACAAGCGTACTGTTACAAAGCCAAATTTATATATAAGAATCAAAAGTCCCGCTTGTTAAGAAATGTTTGATACAATCCGAAATTGATATTAGGGTAATGTGGCTTTGAGCATATAAATTCGCTGCAAAGAATTTGACACTCGCAGTAATGGTGCAAAATTCTATGAAAGATAAACCAGAATTTATTTTGCCTGCTTGAAGCTATATATGCTGTTTATATTTCTTCATTTTTCACGGAAACAAAATAAAAACATAAAAGCTGAACCTGGTTGTGATGGTGCTGATTGGCTAAGCGATAAATTTTGCACCCACGAAGAGAAGTTGCTGATCTTTTAGTGGAATGTATTTTGGGCGCTCCCTGAAATGCCATGATTTTTTAGGAGCATAGTGTCGTGTGACACCTTATAATCACTTCATTGTGTCTATAATTAAGTCAATAAGTAATCTGTGAAAGTTGCCCTGAGATTCAACGTCGTCCATAAATGATAAAAAGAGGATTTGTCAATCATCTTAATATCTTGTTTATGGTAACCGTTTCTTCTTTGCCTTCGCAAACATTTTAATGCATCATCACATTTTGGTGAAGTTGTGGTGGTTGTCCTTTCTTTTTTACTATAATATCGGTGGAGGGGTCACTAAATAGTTATATTGAATTTTGTATGATTTCTAAGTAACTTAGAAATGTGATATAGATTCTTATCTATTTAAGATTAAAGTTTGGAGGTGTGATTCATTACGAACTCCATCAACACATTTAGTGACGAATGTTCTTAAAATGTATTTTAAAGATTCGATCAAAATATATTTATGAAATCTCTAGTAATCAAATATTAAAATATCATTTATTATTTTCTTCCAAATGTAACACCTAAATGATCTTAAGACTTTTTGATAACCATTATTAGTGTTATATCTTACCTTTAATTAATTTAACATAGAAAATTGAATAATTATAGATATATAACACTACTTATGTTAAGAAATAACATATATTTATTTACAAAATAACTTGTATACAACACAAATATACCTAAACCTAATTCTACTCTATATTTTATACTTCATCTTTAAATTTGTTTATCTACCCTTTAAATATCAATACCTAACCCTAATTTGTTACATCCTAAAATCTAAATTATTAATAACTAACCCTAAACTGTTTCACCTTATAATATATAATGATAATTATTAACCCTCAAATTCTACACCCTAACATCTAAAATTGATAAAGTTGATAGATAACTCTAATACCATGTTAGAGCCACTCAAGGACTCAAACCTCTAGAATCACCTACAAGACCAAAAACAACCTTCTACAAGAGAGAAAAGCAAGAGCATACATAAGCAATAATAGATGCAAGATAATATGACCAACATGCAATGATCAGGATTACAATAGTATTGGATTGGAATAGATTAGGATATACATATGATGTCTTGCTTATAAAGGCAAATATGTGAGATAGGATTAGACAAGATCTTGACATGTGTCAATCATGTATAATAAGACAACTACCTCTATTAGAGTAATCATGCATTAGCTAATAATTGATTAATCTTTAATTGATTAATCTTTAATTGATTATTAGTCTAATTCATTGCATGCACTTAAGCTAAAATTAGGAGTATTTTTTATGTTAACAGAAGTGGGCTATTATTAGATCATTTTGTCTCATCACACAAGATGACGACACTTGTCATGATCTAATCCTTTTATCATTTAGGGTTGCTCCTATAAAGTACTCACCCTTATTGTATTATCTTGAACTCTAGACCAAATCTCCTTGAACTCTCTTAATATTCATGGAAGCCTTTCATTCTATAAGTTTTTCTTGTTGAGGAATAGAAAATATTTTTATAGATCTCTTGTGTGGAAGGTGTTTTTGTTCGTTGTTTGATCTTATGTGTCTTGTGTTTTTTCACAAATTCTAACAACCTCGACATTATTAAATGAACTAGGACACAAGTATTAGATAAAATCCAAAGAGATAAGATATGATCATCTTATCTAGACAATTAAGACTTCTAGAAAAAACACCCAAGACCTAAGTGGACTTAACAAGTAAATAGGACCTATTAGACAACTAGATAAGTAAAACACCTATTTACACCAACAAAAATGACCTAGGTATTCACATTACCTTCTCTTTCATTTATTTACCAAGAGGCATCTCATGAAAAAGCATGAACATCCTCATATGCCACCAATCTATCAACGTTTGTGTGGCCAAATGGTGGATCCTAATGTAAATGGTGCAAAGAATGTTCTATATGTGATTATAGAGGTTGGGGCATGTTGAGTTCTATTCACATTTTTATTTCATTTTAATTTCATTTGTAACTCAAGAGGAGGATGAGAGAGAGAGTATTTTTAAGAGATAAACTAACCATGACAAGGAGAATATATATCACCAACTATGGAGAGGAGAGGATATTTGTTGAAAAGAGGAGGCTAACAATAGGTAGAACCACCACCCATCACCTATATATAGATAGGGGAGTGGATATCATATATATCCATTCTCAAGTATGCAAGCAAGTAGTGGTGTCCTTTCCTCCTTTATCCGGTGTTGAATGAGGAGGTGGATGTAATGAATTAGATTATCTAGGTGTAGATTAAGTGGTGGTGGTATATAAAACTTTATGTCACTTTATAGGGTGAGGAATTCCCCCAAACCAAACTATATTATGCCCTATAGATCTATAGTCTACTAATCATGATTTTAGTTTTGTTGGGTCTTTCCAATAAGTTCCTTTCCTATGTTACTTGCAATGTAAGTTCACATCATGTACTTTTTAGTCTCATATTTGAACTATTTGGGTTAATCTATACATTAATTTATAATTTCACAAAAAATTATGATTAACTTTGTTGTGGGGAAAATATAGTTGTATTAGGGTTCTTTGTGCTAGAAAACCTACTTCAGTTGAGGAAGAAGCCTCATTATCCATTTACACAATGGGCCAAAAAAATGGTCCAATTTACTCTATTCACAATAGAGACACTCTTTTAGTTGTTCTCAACTCATCAAAGCTTACAAGATAAGTAAACAAGGATCGTCATATTTTTGTTCATGTTATTTCTTATTCATCATAATTAATGGTACTTGTAATCCCATTTTACTTGTAAAAATATCTCAATGAGAAAGGGTTTTCATATAAAGTTGGTAAATATAGAACATTGTTTATTTGTAAAAGGATCTAAGTTGGAAGTGATTTTTAAATAAATTTGTTAAATATAGAGCATTGATTACAGTATGGTAGAAGCAACATAGATTTCCCAACAACTATCATATATATATTTTTATTCTATAATTCTTATGCAAAGGTGATTCCTTATGTATCATTTTCTTTTCCTTTTATATATCACAAAATGTTTTACTTCTTTTTTTAAATTATATCTATATTAATCACCACTATAGGCATTCACATAACCACCATAGCTATTTTTAGAATAATCAAAACCCCAATGCTAATTCATTTTTATTTCATTTATTGTAAGGTTCAAAACCCTAGACTGTCTCATAAAAAAAATAGTAACTCATTTTTACATAAATATAGAAATGAAATGAAACATTTTCAACATATACAAGTGACATATTACATCTCACATGTAAAAGTGTCTAATCTAGAATATTAAGTATATAAATAACGTACATAATCACATGAAGTATTATCTAGTCAAGTATTATAAAGTACAAGATATGATTTATGCAAGAATATGACTTAGGCTCTCATGCTCATCTAGTCATAGCAATACAAGTAGAAAACCCACCTGAGAAGGTAAATCCAAATCACATATAGAAGAAAAATATTTTCCTCATGAAGACAATATAACATGCATATATCCAATGATCATAAAAATAAACAAACCCTTATGTTGATCATGAAAGTTTGTGTTTCTCTCGAACAACCTTATGGGAAGTTCAATGAGTGGGGACCAGCTTGCGCCTCATTGAATGACCTTCGAGATTTTTATAGAAGCCATCTCTTCATTGTGTTTTGGGGAAAAGGGAAGGAGAAATACAGAGAAAATAAAAGGTGGTGATGTGCCAAAGGTTTTACAACATTTCAAGGCCTATCAACTTCTTACTTTTGATAAAATGGACATAAAATGTCACAAACCCTTCATTATTGGAAAGAGAACGAACAAAAAGGCCTGAAAGAGCATAGAGAAGTCATTCAGATCTCCATGTGGGAAACGCCCATTAAGGTCCAACAAAAATAAGAAACTTGGTATTAACAGAAATATTTCGGATCTTTACATCTAACCCTTTTGCTCTTACAACATAATATCTACAAAAAATGAAAGAGTACAATGAACATGATTTAATTTATGAAAGATATCATCAAACATAAAATCTAATGACATCTAAAGAAATCACCAAGACTATATCAGTATGACTTGACACAGAGCATTCAACATACATAGAATTAAAAAAAAAAAATTATGAAAAAGGCCATAAATGCACCATCTCAAAGATTTCTCCCTACTATTACTTGTTCTTGCAATAAATCACATAAAATAAAAGGTCAAATGCCAATCCAATTGATAGTCTTGATAATTTAACATTCCAAAGAGCAAAATAAAGCTCTGCAAAAATCTTCCTATTCCTCCTCTACTCTAATCCTCTAACAGATAAAAACTTATATCTTCCTAATGATGATCTTTGGCTATTGAAACCTCCTTTTATAGAGCCAGAGAGATGAGCCAACTATAGTCGATAGAGATGAGCTACTGACAGGTGTATGTGTCTGATAGCCCACAATTCGATCAAAGATCTAATTTGACCACACCAATCTTTGCTAATAAAAATCAAGCTGCTTCATTAATAGCTTAGGGGATTGCAAAATCTTTGTGAAGATATATGTCAGAGAAGGATCAAATATCATTATAGTCTAGCAAAAATTTGATTTGATCAACTATGAGGAATAATGACGCCACCCCAAAAGACTAATCCTGAAGACAAAAGACCCACCACGCTTCCCATCAAACTTCACCAAGGAAAAGATACACCCATAGGCAAAATAACCCACCCGATAAAAGTAAGTGACGTGGCATGCTAGCGGGTGATTTTTGAGTCTGTGAGAGCAACTTGGGAGAAATCCTTGCCATGCATCCTGTCATGTCCCCATTTTTCAGCCCTCTTAAAGAATAATCATTATTTTAATTATTTAATGTTACTAAGCAAAAAATGCAAAGTCAAAAGGGTAATATTAAATAATTATATTAAAAGGTTAAAAGTGACATACTTTAATGATTAATTAATAAAGTCACTTTATTAATATATCTTCAAAAGTGACTTAAGTATTAGGAGTCACATCAAGGGGTCACATCAAGCAGTCACATCAAGGGGTCACATCAAGCAATCACATCAAGGGGTCACATCAAGTAGTCACATCAAAAGGTCACATCAAGGAGTCACATCAAGGGGTCACATCAAGGGGACACCTCAAGGAATCACATCAAGGAATATTAAAATATTTTTTTCTAAAAGCTTGTTGAACACTCTTCTTGGGTCTTTCTAGAAGATCAGAGAGTTCTATAAAAAGGGACTTAAGAGCTCATTCTCATCATCCAGGATTTGATATTTGTCATATGATTTCTCTTTGGCGTTTGAAGAATGGAGCCCTAGGGTTTTCTACCAGCATATCAGCATTGGAAAGCATAGTTGTTTCATTGCAACAACATTCTGAGGTTGTGAAATATCAGCGGAAGATGCTAACTATTGGCTTCATCTAGAGGTCAAGTTTGTGCTTCATCAGATTTACAAGAGAATTTCAAAAATAGAAGTTTCTTCATCTTTCAATATCAGAAGATTGTACTACGGATGTGCTTTATTGTAAAAGCTTTTCAAAGTGAATCAATAAAATTATCTCTTTTCTGCAATAGGGTTTTATATTTACATTTTCTAGCATTTTATTTCATGCTTGACATCTTATTTGAGAAAACATAAAAAGAAAAAATACAACAAAAACACAAAAAAATATAAACCCTCATCATTCAACATCAAAATCAGAGGTTAGAGATTGGAAATTCTCTTACAGTGGTATCAGAGCTTGGATTCTACCAGTCTGTTGGGGAAAATCATTGTTGCAATTTTCATTTCATTTGAGAAATTTTCTTCAGTTTGGAGGTTTGGCCTTTAATTGCAGTTTTTGATTATTGGTGGAATAGTCATATTCAAAGTCAGGGGAAAAATCGTGGGTCTTTATAAGGTCAATGCCACCTTGTTATCCCTCTACAAAAAACTTCAGAAGCTGTGGATACCACCTAGAGATTACTTGTGTGCAGCCCGCAAAAGATAAAGAGACGAATTACGCATCTAGAGCTTACTTGCCAGTCACTGAAGATAAATCAGTTCTAGCGCAACTTGTGAATGTCGACACTATATTATTTGAGGTGCAGTTGACAAGTAAGTAAAAATCAATAACTTTACGATTGGGAAATATTTCATTGAAGACGTCTTTTGAGGTAGCCGCCAAGAATAAAGTCAAAAGCTTTGGAAATATATCGAGTTCCATTTGAGTTGTCGGGACCTCTTTATTTGCATGCTTGTCCATTCTCAGCTACCACTAAAAGATAATCCATAAGGTAAATTGAATCGCATTCAGCATAGGCGGTAAAGACAAAGTGACTAGGCGAATGAGACAAAAAGGACGAAGCCGTAATTCATTTTATCGAGTCCTGCAAGAGACAAGAAAAGACATTTTTGAGAAGTGCAAATAGAGGAAGATATAAGTGTGAATAAAATAGATTGACTATTAAGCAACCAACTTACTCTGCTAAAAGACAACAGATACATACAAAAGGAGGAACGACTTAATATAAGACAAGAAGTCTGGGATTTGAGGAATTGCAACATTCTGGAAAATAAACACAAAGATTCACACTTCATAAGGAATAATATATTTGGAGAAAGTCGATAGATAGAGGATCATATAGGACAAAGAAGGTGACGTATTGCCTTCTAGTCACCAAGGACAACTTCAAGGAGAATGTGGTCTTCACCAACACTCACTTATGCCAATCATTTGCATTCTAAGAGATGTCCGATGCCTGCCAGGTTTAATTAAATATCTGTATTTAAGCTTCATCTTTAGTTGTGGCATCTTAGATCATTTATTTGTATCAAATCTGGAACTGCATACTCAGATAGTGTAGTGTTGCATCATTTCAACCACATTGTAGTATTGTCTCTTCTTGAGAACAATGAGAAGCTTATGTTTCCATCATGTATAGATTTTTTCGGGAGTCTCGTTGCTGTCATACAGTAACCTATGATGTATTTCTTGCATAACCCAATCTGCACATTGGTCTGAGCTATATTTCATCTCATAAGAACAATTAGCATTGTTTACTGCCTTTTTGTTGAGAGTTATCTTCTTGAAGGTATTGTTGTAATCAGTTTACATAAGGAGTTTGAATGTTTGACAACTGTTTGTCATAATGACAATTGATTATAGCAGCATACTTGCATGATTATCCAATCTTCTATTAGCATTTAGAAAGTCACAAAAGCATATGCATTATATACTAATTGCACTAGAAGATAAGGTTAAAGATCACTTAGACTTCAAGCAATATGTGGAGTAATGAATGGATTATAACAAGAAAAGAAGCAAATCAAAGAAATGTGAGCAACTAAGTGTTGAGAGCACCTTAAATAATATTTAGCAAAAACTTATGCTCTCACAACAAAGATTTCCTCGTAGCTTGCAACAATCTAAAAATTCCATTTCAAGACGAAGCTCAACACAAAACAAAAAGAGGAAGTTGTCTTTCTATTGCAAAGGGCCTTATGATGTAAACCATGATTGCCTTTTGAGACCTAAGGGCAAGGTGAATAGAATAATGTGGGCACCCTATGAGGATTCAAAACCTAAAAAATAACCAACAAAGTAATCATGAAGAATCTGAGTCAGAACATGAGATCTCTACAGGTGAAGTATCTAGAAGTCTCTATGATTAGTTTGGTTTAAAATGTGATAAGTTAGCAGATTGTGATTATCAACCTACAGATGGGCATGAGGTTGAAAATGAAGTGGTAATTGATAAGGAAATTTTACATCTAGAAAGTAGTATGGTGGAGCCACAAAATGATATTCATAACATTCCAGAAGTTGTGATCAACACTGCTAATAATTTTGATTTTCATGACAATAGTGATAAAACTTTGCAACAACAAGAGATACCGGTGATTGCACATGTGCAAAATGATTCTATTGAGTTGTCACAAGATGATACTCAAGATTTGGGTACTAATGGTGTAGTATTTGATGTGGATTCATGTCATGGTGAGTCTGATTTTCCATATCAGACCTTAGAAAATAAGTTAGAAGGTTCATATGTTGACATGGAATCCCAGGATCGTGAGTTGGATGGTGATACAATTACATTGGAAGTGGAAGTGTGTGAAGATACTATCATATTAGCAACTTCTACTTTGCCAGTTGAGCCATCCTTTGAGGTACATAGCAGTAGTACCTTAGATATTGATGTGTGCACATTTTATAGCACACACAATGTTGCTACTCATGAAGAGAGTGATGAGGATTCAACCTCTTACTATAGTGCGAACATGGGTGGAAATGATGAGTCACAGGGGTATCATCATTTGGCGGGGTAGTTGAAGGTTAGAGATGATATGATTGTTACAGCTTTAGAGAATTTTGATGTTGCTCGATAGATGTTGGCAACCTATGGGTGGATTACTCTTATGTCAGATGAAAATGGTGACAGTAGCCTTTCCCTTGCAGATTTCCATATATTACGAGAAGCTATTGGATTAATGAAACATAATTATTTGCAGTTACTTGCTGATAGGAACTATCTTCTCGAGTGGAATTGTATTTGCTATGATGCACTAAAGGGGAAGGAGGAGGAGGTGGATGAGCTCACTCATGAGATTGAGATGACTATGTACTCATTGCAGAGCACCCAATTGGCCCTTCAGGAGTCATAGTCATAGTTGGAGGAGCTTACCGTGGAGTTGAGTTTGGCTCAGTCTCCACCAACTGTAAATACAGTATAATTACATATAGTGGAAGTTGGTGAGGATCATATATCCACGGGTTTTAGTGAGGATGTGGTTACATCTATCATGGATATAGGTGTAGTAATCTTAGTTGGGATGAGTACTTTGGTTGAGAGCAGTAGAGAACCACTTGTTGCATCAGGTTCTCTTGTAGTCAGTACCATGATAGATGATGTAGGATAGATTGATGATAGCTCTTGTGTCATAGTGGTGGATTCCCCTAAGAGTTGTGTGTTAGTACACGAGGCTACTCCATCATCTTCACAGGGGACTCGCAGAGTATCATTGGGTTGGGAGTATGGCTCTCATGTTGATTTGTTTTCCTCCTAGAAGAAAATCTAATACATCATCCCATGCAGCTGATTTTGGACGCTAGCTTGTTGTGTCTCAAAGTCAAAGTGATTAGCTACAGGTTTCATAGGATAAGGTTGATTCAGCCTTATATCATTTTTACTATAGGAGTTTGGAGCTATCTCTTGATTCTAGTATTGCTAGTGATGAGCCATTGACCGAGGTGGGAGTGTTTTATCGCAATTACATAGTGAGGAGTTCTCATCACTTCTCTTTTGATCCACACATGGAGGACTTGTTGATGGGTCGATGTGGAGTGGCTCAGGGTTTATGCCATATGTTATCTCTGGAAGATGGGATTAGCGATTGCAAGTACCCGACTCAGTTGTTTGTGGGGGATTACTTGCAGGGACAACAATCAATTATCCATCATGTAGTTATGTATCCGACAAGGTTTGCTACTTCTATGTTACAAAGAGACTGTGGTGTCAGTTGGATGATGGCTTGGCTAGTTATCACATCCATGGGGGTTTAACAGAGGATAGAGGGAGATTTGGTATAGCAGATGCTTCTAGATGTTCCTATTTCTTCATGACAGATAGATGTGAGTACAGGTTGTACTGGGATCCAGGTGGTGATAGGTTTGGCACTGAGTATTGGATGGGTCCCATTGGGTTACTTCACCACTTTCAGCATGGTGAAGTTGGAGGCAGTAGAGCGCAGCGAAAGCCTAAGGAAGGAAAAAATGAAAGACCTTCATTCTAGGTTTGAGATCCAAGGATAGCTTGCATAGTTGTATTTTTGTTGATGCTATAAGAGACAGTTAGAGATGAATGGGACACTTCACAGTTCTTATTTTGGGCCTTCCGAGGAGTTGGGTTTCTTTGCAATAGAGATTGCTTGGGGACAAATAATTTTAGGGAGGGTGGACTGTCATGTCCCCATTTTTCAGCCCTCTTAAAGAATAATCATTATTGTAATTATTTAATGTTACTAGGAAAAAAGTGCAAAGTCAAAAGGGTAATATTAAATAATTATATTAAAAGGTTAAAAGTGACATACTTTAATGATTAATTAATAAAGTCACTTTTTTAATATATCTTCAAAAGTAACTTAAGTATTAGGAGTCACATCAAGGGGTCACATCAAGTAGTCACATCAAGAGGTCACATCAAGGAGTCATATCAAGGGGTCACATCAAGGGGACACCTCAAGGAGTCACATCAAGGAATATTAAAATATTTTTTCTAAAAGCTTGTTGAACACTCTTCTTGGGTCTTTCTAGAAGATTAGAGAGTTCTATAAAAAGGGACTTAAGATATCATTCTCATCATCCAGGATTTGATATTTTTCATATGATTTCTCTTTGGCATTTGGAGAAGGGATCCCTAGGGTTTTCTGCCAACGTATCGACATTGGAGAGCGTAGTTGGATCATTGCAACAACATTCTAAGGTCATGAAATATTAGCTGAAGATGCTAGTTGTTGGCTTCATCTAGAGGTCAAGTTTGTGCTTCATCAGATTTATAAGAGAATTTCAGAAATAAAAGTTTCTTCATCTTTCAATATCAAAAGATTGTATTGTGGGTGTGTTCTATTGTAAAATATTTTCAAAGTGAATCAATAAAATTATCTCTTTGCTGCAGTAGGGTTTTATATTTAGTTTTCCTAGCATTTTATTTCATGTTTGGTATCTTATTTGAGAAAACACAAAAAGGAAAAATAGAGCAAAAACATAAAAAATTACAAACCCTCATCATTCAACATCAGAATCAGAGTTTAGAGACTGACAAGTCTCTTACATAGCCACATGTCCTATTTCGGGTTTGAAAGGAAGGTAATATAGGAAAAATTTGCGTAACCACTACATGGCACATTACACACATTTTTGTGGGAGTAACCTTAGCCTTCAGAGCATGATGCCATCAAAATGCAAAAAAGAAGTAAGAGCCGAAAAGGAAGACTGTAGGGTCCAAAAACAAAAGTAAAACACTTAGAGAAAAAATTTCTCCACAATTTATGGCAACTCACAAGGGGCCTTTGGTTACGAAGGCATGAACCTAGATATAAAGAGAACCCTCAAAGTTTAAGGAAAGCATCATGTCGGGTCTCCCAGTCTTCATTGGAAGGTGGAATGAGTGCACACATTCTCTCATAGGCCTGATCGAGATTGAGAACCTCCTTGAAAGAAACTCCTCCTCATTTTGACGAAGCAGTTCCGATGTGGTAGTAGAGTCGAGATAAATAAAGGAGCACCTTCTCGATTTCCTCGACTGAGGGAGATGAGCTTAGACCCTAGAGTGACCAGAAGTCTTGTTGTTTGAGCTAGATGGCCTCAACTTGATTTGTTCCTCTTTCAACACCCCTCCATATATTGAGAATAAGGAGGTAATCCAAGTTGGATTAGTGCCTTGAGGCCTTCCCTAATCTCTCTGAACTTCTTAGTTAATGCCAACTGACAAGCCTTGCTTTCCTAGGTGACTTGATTATAGGTGATAAATTTGTTTGCCTTTCTAGTTGTTTCTCTTCAGTCTAGAATTACAACATTTTTTCAAAGCTTCCCCAGTCATTTTATACAACTTGATGATTAACCTCCCTAACTCCTCAGAATGGGGGGTGATCGTATGTAGAATCTGCTCAATTGTTGGGTTGACATTCGTGCTTAATTCCTATGCATTTGTTAGGAATTTCAAGATTGGCCTCAGGGTTGCTATCGCAATCATGATCCTTTCCCAATGGGAGGATAACATCCCTCAAAGTATTGGGAGAAGCCCAGACCCATATGTTGTAGCTAATTCCTATTGGAATTGGGCTTCTTTAGCCTTCATGCTTTCCTTCAATTGATTTGTCTCTTGGAGAGCGCTTGAAAGTTCTAAGCACAACTTCTCTACCTCTCCATTACAATTCTGTAGAATAGACTCGATGTCTTGCTTCTCCTGTCTTTCTTTCTTTGTTTCCACCTGGGTTTTTTGAATATTTTTGGCTACTTGAGACCAGGCATTAGCCACATCTTCCTGCATATCATCCTTCTCCTTTCCCATCTCCTATAATTATTTCTACAACTTCGCACATATACTATTTTTCCAGCTCATTGTCTCATCAAACTCTTTTTGCTTCTACTGATATTTCTCGGTGGCCTCTTGCATTTGGGTCTTCATATCTTTAGTTGCTTTGCACTCAGCCTCGACCTCACACTCCAATATTTGTACCTCAGCACAAAGGCATATCTTTCATTCTAAGTCTCTTCAAGAGACTTAACCGCTTCCCTTGTAGGTCCCATGCCTACCTTAAATGGGTTGTATCCATATCCTTTTCTCTGATCTCTTCTTGTAATCTATCCATAGTGGCCTTCACATTCACTAACTCTACCTTGCACTTTTTTAATTTCTTGTCAAATTTCTCATAATCAATGTAAACCACCTTTTGTGTTGCTTTGGTAAGGCCTATTTTATCACATAGGAGAGCTTCACTCAAGTTGTGAGCCAGGTGGATATGTTCACCAAAAATCCAATTGTTCTAGATGCTCCAATATTGGCACCATGTTAAAGAGCTCTCCAATATGAACCCAATGCAACTTGAATCTCTCGAAAGGAGTTTGTATGCTCAAGATATGGCTAGTCAAAGTTCTGTCAAAATAGGGGTACTAGATGCAAGATTCTAGGTCAAAAATTGATCATCTCAAAAATGGTATCACATCAAAGATCTCATCAACACAAATCCAACACCAATCAAATTTCATCAAACGAAGGTCGTATGCAGAAGATATGTCCAATCAAAGTTGAGGGTTGACCATGCTAGTTGGGTGGTACAATGATGACATCAACATGGCATCATGGCAGTACAATTGGTAGTTAGATGACATGGCACTAATAGGAATGAAGTGGACCAACCAGGGGTTGACATGTGTCCTCCAAGGCAAGTGATGTGTCTTTGATAAGTGAATCATATGATGCCACATGGACCAATCAAATGGTGCCACATGGCACCTTGTGGACTCCTCCCTCTGACTGAGTTTACTATTTATTAAAAAAAAGAATCGGTTGGAGGAATCGAACCCCTAACCTACCACATTCAAACCAAGCGCTCCACCATTGAACCACCATGATTATCGTTACACTATATTGGGCACCCATTTGTTTTATGGAAAAAAGTTCCTATTTGGAGGGGGTGTGAGTCAAACCACCAACCCCTCTTCTCCCAACAAGCCATCCTAGCAACTCTCCAAGCCATCAGCCTACAATATTTTTTATGGTCATTGTTTTTAAAGAAGAATAGAAATCTAATATTATTTAAAAATAGGGGGGCGGCGGTTTGAACTGCTGACCCCAATCTAAACAGCCTCCCAAAATTACCATTACACCATGCAGATTATGGTCAACCATATATGAGTAATAATTTGTTTTACTATATTTCCAAGCCCAAAAATTGTAAAGATTAAGATAAAAGGGCTTAAATTAAGGAGAGATTTAGCTTCTAGATTTTAATCTCAAGATTAGAGCTATGAAAATATTTCAGAGATACATTTGTTAAAACCCGAATAGCATATCAAGTGGTATTTAAAAGGGGATTTAGGCTTGTAAATGGGGGAGAGAAATTTGAGAATTAGGAGGAAGTGAACTCTTTATGCAGGCAGTATTAGGAGATTGATGCCAAAGTGTTTGTACTTGAAGGAGAGAATTTGTCTTCATTTTCCTCATCGATCGAGGAGACTTTGTAAAGACTTTTGGAGCAGAATTGAAGGATCAGTCACTCCGATTAGAGAGGGACTCAAAGACGTAGCCAATTAGCGAACTTTGTAATCAATTCTTGTCTTTGTCTTCTCTTTTATGTTCTCATATTTCTATTATTCTAATCATTTTAATTTTTTAAAAGCATTTCAAATTAAGCTTAAGACATTAAATTTCTTGTTTACATTAAATAACCATTCATTCACACAAATTTTCATAAATTCTAATAGATCAAGTTGGTATCAGAGCTATTTTTGACTAAGTTTTGTAGAAGTGGATGTTAACGTGATCCAAGAGCCGACGAGGTGAAGGCATGCTTGCATAATTCAATCCTGAGGTTGGTAAACGAAGAACTTTTCCATCATCAAAGATGGAAGAAACATAAGATAGAAAACGTTTTGAGCTCAATGAGAAGAGTTTTCAACGATCTTTCTTGACATGAAGGCTATGGTGGAAGAGCTCTATCAAGAAAAGCAAGAACAAAAGAAGCATGAAAAAGGAAGAACGTCAAAGCGAGAAAAGCGTGAGGATGATGAAGATCAGAAGGATAAAGGAAAAAGAGAAGAAGGTGATGAAGAGCCTCCAAAAACTCCTCTATCTCCTCCATCTCCATCTTCTCCATCGTCTCTATCTTCTTCTTTTAATTCTACTTTTGTTAATACTTTCAAAAGTGCACATAAGCGTGTAATCAAACTAGATGTAAAATTTGAACTGCCTAAATATTGTGGAGAGTTAAATGCTGAGAAATTATATGATTGGGTTCAACAAGTAGAAGTATATTGTAGGATTCAAGGCCTTTTAGATGATGCTTCTAAAATCCAATTAGCTACTCTTCGGTTGGGAGGAACTACTCTCACCTGGTGGGAGAGTAAAAATTAGGCATAAATTGCTCAACATGGTAGTGTCAATTTAACTTGGATGGAGTTTAAAGTTGCCCTTAAAAAATAGTTTTATCCCTTAGGCCATATGAAACAGTTAACTATGAACTAGCAAAATTTTAGGTAGGGTAAGGGTCAATATATCCAAGACTATACTCATGAATTTAGAATACGGGCTACTACACTTAATGTTCCATTATACACCCAAGACACATTACTCAAGTATATAGGTGGTCTTCATTCTTACTTAAGGCATACCATTTTGGTTTTAAATCCTAATAATTTGGATGAAGTATGTGTACAAGCCAAACATTTGGAGTCAAGAGGTAAGAATAGTTTCAATGAAAAGTTAGACAAGAAGCCATCTAAGCCTGAAGGTAAATCCAAAGGCAAAGAAAAGGGGAAAAAGACAACCATCAAGAAGGAGGGTGATAAGCCCACATGCTCCCATTACAATAAGGAGGGGCACGATAACTCAAAGTGTTGGAAGTTGCATCCGAAACTAAGGCCAAATAAGTACAAAGGAAACAAAGCAAAATAGAATGATAGGCTCTTGTTAGGTCCTATCTCTTTAGTTTAAAAAGTGCATCAAATATCAACCAGGTAGTGTTCAAGGCTATATGCAATAGGAAACTCCTCAACTATCTCTCTCATATTTTCTAAGTAGACGAGACAACTGAAATAAAACCTAAACTAGAAGGCCACTAAACTAGAAAGATTTGAAATAACTAAACTAGAAAGTAGGAAATTATTAGTCTAAAAAGCATAACAACTAAACTAGAAATCATTTAAATGATTATACTAATAAGCGTATAAATTATTGAAGAAGAAAAACATGTAAAGAAACTATGAAACATTTAACTAGCAATGGATTAAAAAGCTTAATAGCTAACAAAAAATAACCTATCAAATTGAAAGTTAACAATAAGGGTAGGTGCATGGGAACTTTAATTAATAGAGTTGAAAAGAGACTCTACTTCACACTTTATCATTTACAAAATAGAAGTAACAAAATTCTGAATGTAAAAACTACTTATCTATCTATTCCTATAGCCCCTCAAGTGGCCAACTCGTGGGTTATTCTATGTCTAACTCGGGTCACATAAACTTGATAACTCCATAATTACTCCATCCAGAACAATTCCATTCACAACACTTAACAAAATAGAATGAGGAAAGCAAGATTCACTTTATTCATATTAAAAGTGTCATTCAAAAATATAGCTCAGAGATTCATTACGACAGCATAATGATGTTCTCATGTTGTTTATCACTTTTGAAAGTTACACATTTATACAAAAACTATTTAACATAATCCTAATTTTCAGTTGGTGGAAAGTACCACTGAAAAAGTCTTTAACTGATCTTAACAAGCTAACAAACTTTGAGTCCATACATAAAAACATTAAAGAGGCTTGAAGTGAGCCATAAGTCTTTAACAAAAAATAACAAAACAACTACAAAATCTCGATACATCATGTGTCCTAGAATTTTGGTGCCTAAAATTTCAGAGTTTGTCTTCAACTTCATGGAGTCTGCGTTGAATCTTATGCATTGAATTCTTCCAGCTAGGCATGTTGACCGATTATAAATGAGAAAACTGTACATTTCTTTAAAGACTAAACCATTAAGTTAGTGCAGGTTAGTTTATTCCAAGCAATTTCAAAAAATATTTATACAACTTTCTCAAAAATAAAGCACTTATTAATCCTAAAGATAACTAATTAGCAGAGTAAAGGGGCTGGAAAATATGAGGAATGGTATTTAGTCACTTATATCGATGAGGTTATTTTTACCTCATCATTTCCTCCCCTTCCTTAACTTGAGCAGGTCCTCCTACTCTCTGTTGTGGGCCCTGACCTGCATTCCCTTTGTTCCCATTTTGCTCTTCACATTTGGCACTGAGATCATACACACTGTCTGCCTCTCTATCAAAGTCCTCAAATTCCCTTAGAAAACCCTAATGCAAAGTAACCCTTGCCTTCCATCTTTCAAAATTGTCATCATTCTGATCTTTGTTAACATGTAAGACAGGAGATGGTGAAAGAAGCAGAGGAGGTATGTACCTCATACCAATCCAATCAATCTTCAATTGTGAAAGGATATCAACTAGTGCCACAACTCTTCTATAGGACCTTCTGATGTTGAGGGGTGATATTATCTCTCTTTTTCTAGGATACATGGGAAGAGGGGTGTATCTTTCCTTGCATGCATGCCATGATTTTCCTATGAGATTTGGCACCTGTTCTTGGAAATGATCATAGCACAACCAAATATTATTGTTATACTTATTTTTTATAACCTCATGGAGCTTAAAACCTAGAAACCGTGCCTTAAAGGCAAAAGACTTCTTGTGTGGATGTCTCATTTGCAACCCAATGGTTTTCTCAACCTGTAGACATTCTTTTGATCCTTCCTACCACTGAATTTGGTTGCACATGGTTGAGAGAAATGATCTTAGCTGCACTTCACCAACAAAGAGATTAACATAAAAATCTATATAATCTTCTACAAGTAAATTATAGATAAAGAATTCACATAACATATCTTGTTGTTCAAGAGTTGATTCTACAAATATTTTGACAAATTCTTTTTCATTAGGGTTATATGGCTGATTATTGTAAATTTGAATTAATTTACTATTGGACTCAAGGGAACACTGAGAGGGGGTGTGAATCAGTATTATGCAAATCTTAGCATTATTAATCTGACATTAAAACCATTTCAACATTCAACCAAAGGAAAGATGCAAACATATAAAGCAATCATCCACAATACCATAACACAAGGATTTTTGTGTGGAAACCCTATTAGGGGAAAAACCATGGTGGAGGTTAATCCACAATTTGAGTACTCAAATAAAACTTTTACAAAAGAGAATGCACTTGCATTCAGGCACACTACCTAGAGCTCACTGCTCAAAAGGGAAGGCTCACTACCTTACAAAAGTTTAGATTAAAACCATCTGAAGGTTGAACTGAAATAGTAGCATCTACTTATATCAAGTTATAGTTTCAGTTAAGCTCATATATTAGATTCTGGATCCTCTGACTGATTCTGCACTTCGCTCTACTCTGCTCTACTCTTTTTTTCCCTTCGCACCAAAAATTCATGTGTAGATGAATTCACACTATTACCCTTCTGAATTTCACACCACTCACTAGTATACTTCACATTCCACACATTCACTATATCAAAATGATAAAACTGATCTCATATATATATCCGCTATCAAGGATTTGATCATTCATATGTCGGCTTCATAAAACATTAAGTGATTTTCAACTATTGGCTAGATCCTTAATTAAATATTTATGTGTACCATCCATAGTTATCCTAAGCATAGTAGGGACCCAAATAAACATATTTGAACACAAAAGTATTTAATCAATTGCTCCTTATACATCTGCAATTACTATATTCGCCAAGTCGGCCTTCTAGCACAGATAACCAAAAGATTAGTTCACCATATCTCCTAGATCACATACCAGTGAATGTGCATCAAGATACTTCATGAATAAGGTATTGCAAACATTAAAAAACCTTTATCTGAGATCCACAACCCAAAATAATAGTCCGGTGAAGTATTTGAATCGATATATTTTGCCTCTAACCGGATGCCCTGTTCTTCATTTTGTTTTGCCGATGTAAACCAAAACTAGACTGTGGGCCAGATGAATGACTTAGGTTACCATCAATGACAACACTAGAATCCATATGCCAACAATATCCCCCTTTGGAATTGATGGCAACACTTAGTGAAAAATGACTAAGTGTCAGAATCATTATGAGTATGCTGCCATACTTAACTGCTCTCTCTCCCCTACGTTTCAAAAATTTGAAAACATAGCTCCCCTAAGATTGATGAGACATTTTTCATTGCACTCTCTCCCCCTTTGACATCAATGAAAAAGCATAGAAACCATATGCCAAAAATATGTTTCAATCATTCAAAACTTATTCAAAAATTTGAAAGTACCAATTGTTGCTTGAGTTTAGAAAATTATCTTGTGGTTCTCCTTCATCTCTAGAAGGAATTTCTTCCAAGAATCTATTGTGATCTCAATGATAATAATCATGTTGTTATTCTTGGATGTCCTATTGACAATCTCAGTGAGAGATTCCAGAATTGTAATCACATCCTATAGGTTTTCACTTTTTCTCAATATCTCAACCATCTATTCTAATCTGCATTCAGTTAGATCCTTCACTTTCCAAAAAGTGTCCACAAGTGTGTTATTGGTGAATTGAACCTTTGTGTGCTCAGACTATAGCTCTCAAATATTTTTCTTGATGGTGCCATATTGATCCTAAAACATGTCAAATCTTTTTCCTATCCCATTCAACTCTGTTTCAATCTGCTCCAATTTCTCTTTGTATTTTCCAACTGCATGAGGCCAACCAATGCATTATTTATAAATGTCATTAGCTGCACTTATGCATTGCCTAGCTCATTCATTTTATTTTTCAATTTGGTGAGTGATAGCCTGAATTGCCCCTTCAAATGTGAGATAACTTCACCTTCTTCTTTGTCTTGAGACTCAAAGTTTATTGTTTCTTTTAAGAATTCTATCATTTCTTCAAGTAAGATGTTCTACAAACTCTCCACTTTGAGCTGACTTTGCATAATGTGAGCTCTTAGAACACTTAGATTCATATCCTGATCATATGAGGGTCTGATAGACCATAGTTTGGCAATTTTCTGCATTTTGTCTTCCTTGTGAATAAGCTACTGGAGCTTCTCCTTTGTCAGGTCATCTTCTTCCTTACTTACTTCTAATATTTCCTTTTCTGGTTCTGATTCAGCTAATTCTTATTCATTTCCCTGTGGATCCTTAGTTTCTTCATCGTATTCTTCGTCTGGAATATCCATAATTTCCTATTCCTTTCCTTTTCCTTCAATTCTGGGAATCTTGCATTCCGGAGGACTATATTCAACAGCTCCTTTTTCTCTTTTCTTCTTTTTCTCCATGCCACCGAAAGAGGAACCAACTTCAATTGCTCTTACCGGAAGGGAAATACTGACTAAATCATACTTTCCAAGCAAATTCTTGATCCTAGTTAGACAAGCTCTTAGAGTATGAATATATTTGTTTGCATACCGGTTCATTTTCTTTCCACACCATATTGTTGATCTTTGACAAACAATTCAAGAAATACATTACTAAACATATAGTCAAAGTACCAAACCTAAAAGGGTAGCTTGATTCTTTTATTAATTGCAAATTCTCCATCAATTGGTCTTTTAACAATCCACACAGGTCAAAGTCCTAACCTTCCACTATCATCTTGTGAGAGATGTAAACTGCACCAATCGATGTTGCTCCTTCTCTATTTCTGAAAAAGACTTTTTATGATATTTCGTGCACAATGTACTTTGACACACGGTTCTTGATTGTCAAAATTATTAGTGCCCTTTGATCTCCAATTATTCTGGTTAGGGTTTCAACTTTCTTTGTTCCAAATGGATTTCTTTCTTGGTATGTCCCCGACTTTACATAATCCAGTCAAATTCTCAATTACTTCCTTCGAAATGATGTAAGGTTTGTCCAGAATGAAGGTGTCATTATGCAATCTGTTCAAAATGAATTTAACAATTTCCGCGTTTCTCAAAATAGGGAAACTCATTCCAAATGTCCAAATCCTTGTGTTTGGCTTCTTTCAATTGCTTCAATTCATTGGGTAACAACAAATTTCTCATGGACCTAATATTTTCACTGTTGTATTCATCCAAAATGATTGACCCTTTGATTTTTTCCATTCTTCCTTTCATATTTCACGTTTATCGACTGCACACCAAATTATATGGAAAATCCAAAAACAACTGAAATACATGATGAGTTCTGAGATTTGCCAACGAATCAATTTCACTGCTTTGAAATTTTTTACCGAGTGCTCTCCTTCTTTTCTCCTTCAATGCAAAGTGAAAAATTCGGGTTCCAACTTGAATTTTATAGTTCACACACTTACAATAAATGCATTTTCCCTAGGTTTTCTGGATACTCTAGTTTCTTAGATAACGAAAGAAAAATTCTTCTGTGGACCTATGAATTCTTGAGTTTTCTTGTGAAAGTTCTCCAAAAACCTCTGCATATCATTGATACACCTTTTTGACCATCCTTCACATTTCGGTATAGGGGAGGAAAGATTTTTGAACAACTCCCCCTAGGCCAATGGCCTGAAATCAATTTATAGAAGAATTACCGAAGGCAAGTTCCGATGTAGAACCATTTCCTGCATCAGGCTCATTCTTTCTTACCCATGTCTTCTTCATCTGATCTCTTATCTCATCTGTAGTCACTTTTCCTTTTCCTTTGTCATCTTTCTGTATATTTTTGCCTCTGTATACTAGACCTCTTCTATCCACATTTTTGTTTATGTAGAATCTTGCAATGTGACCATATTTATTGTAATTGTAGCACACAGTAATTCCTTGTCCAAATCAATCATTCCATTGATTTCTTCTTGATCTGCATTGATTAGAAATATGCCCAAATCTTCCACATGTATAACATTCAATGTTCCTTCTATTGACAAAGTAGTTTGATAAATTTCTACATTCAATTGATTTATGACCAAACTTTTTACAATTGAAACACTGACCATAAAATGATGAATCTCTTGATTTCATATTACTTCTACATTGAGCAGCCATATGACCGAATTTGTTACAAGAAAAATAGTATCCTTTAAATTTTTTAGCATTAGGTTGTCTTACCAGATACCTTCCACTTTTTTTCATCTAGTTTCCTTGTCTAAAATTCTTTTGTCTAGATCTAGAACTTTCTCCTTTTTCATATCCAATACCTCTCTTGTAATTTCCACTCTTTTGTCCTTGAGTCAGCTCATCAAGCTTAACTAAACTAATCTTAAACTTCTCCTTGTATTCATTTGCAGTAGTAAAATAATTTTTGAGAATAATAATCTATTTTTCAAGTTCTTCTCCACTGTTTCTGAATTGTAGCAGTTCACTTTCCATTTGAATGAATTATTCATTTATTTTTTTGCATTCATCAGATTTCTCTTTTAATGACTGAGTAAGGTTCTCCTCATTCTTCTTCTTTTCTTCAATCTCTTTAGTTAGCTTCATCACCATAGATTCCATTTCATGTTTTAGGGTAGCATTATCTCTGGCAATATTTTTACATTCTTCAATTATCTCCTTCAAGGTTTGATTCAAGTGAGCATCATCCATGTTCTTGCTCTCTTGTTGCTTGATCTAATAACAAAGATCCTTTCTCTTCTCTCTGGATTTAATAATTTGATCCTTCAATGTCTAAATGAATTTCTCAGCATCCCTAATATTTGCTTTCAATTCCTAGACTTCTGCTTTAGATTGATCAAGGTCATCAAGTGCCACCAAAAGCTGTTGTTGAAGACTACCAAAGTCCATTACATTCCAAGGTCCACCTCAAGCTGCTAAACTTCTTCAGAGGAACCGAAAGCTCTGATACCAATTGTTGGACTCAAGGGAACACTAAGAGGGGGGTGGTGAATCAGTGTTCTGCAAATCTTAGCATTATTAATCTGACATTAAAACCATTTCAACATTCAACCAAAGGAAAGATGAAAACACATAAAGAAATCATCCATAATACCATAACACAAGGATTTTTGCATGGAAACCCTGTTAGGGGAAAAACCATGATGGAGGTTAATCCACAATTTGAGTACTCAAATAGTTTTTTTACAAAAGAGAATGCACTTGCATTCAGGCACACTGCCTAGAGCTCACTGCTCAAAAGGGAAGGCTCACTGCCTTACAAAAGTTTAGAATAAAACCATTTGAAGGTTGAACTGAAATAGTAACATCTACTTATGCCAGGTTATAGTTTTGGTTAAGCTCATATATTAGATTTTGGATCCTCTAACTGAGTCTGTACTTCACTCTACTCTGCTATGCTCTTTTCTACCCTTCACACCACAAATTCATGTGTAGATGAATTCACACTATTACCCTTCTAAATTTTGCACCACTCACTAGTATACTTCACATTCCACACATTTTCTATATCAAAATGATAAAACCTATCTCATATATATATATCTGCTATCAAGGATTTGATCATTCATATGTCATAAAATATTAAGTGCTTTTCAACTGTCAGCTAGATCCTTAATAAAATATTTATGCGTACCATCCATAGTCATCCTTAGCATAGTAGGGACCCAAATAAACATATTCAAACAAAAAATTATTTAATCAATTGCTCCTTATACATTCAAAATTACTATATTCGCCAAGTTGGCCTTCTAGTATAGATAGCCAAAAGATTAGTTCATCGGATCTCCTAGATCGCATACCAGTGAATGCACATCGAGATACTTCATGAATAAGGTATTACAAACATCAACAAACCTTTCTCTAAGATCCACAACCCAAATAAATATTCCGGTAAAGTATTTGAATCAATATCTTTTGCCTTTAATCGGATGCCATGTTCTTCATTTTGTTCTACTGGTGTAAACCAAAACTAGACTGTGGACTGGATGAATGACTTAGGTTGCCATCAATGAAAAAACTAGAAGCCATATTCCAACATTTCCATCTCATAATTTTTTCATTAAGAAGCATTGCATATAATATAGATGGTCTTCTACAATTCAACAATAACTCACTTATTTGGCAAGCATCTTGTTTAGCTTTGTAAACCCTGTCAAATGATTATTTAGTAAAACCAACTCCTTTTTCAACTGAACATTATCTTTAGCTATTTCCTTTAGAAAGTAACACCTCTCCATCCACTTCATGAGTAATGGAGGTATACTCACCTGAAACCATTCTATTACAACTAGCTCGGTCTATATTTCCTTGGATTCTATTATAGGTTTAGTGTTACCTTCTTGTAGATCCTACTCTAATTCCACAATTATACTTATAGAAGCATTCAATTCAATTTTTTGTTTATTCCTCTCTTCGTCAAAAGTAGAAAATAATTGCATGAAATTGTTTTTCAACTTTTTAACCTTTTCATCTCTTTCAGAAATACAAGACACATAACTTTTGTTTCTATCATTTCCTTGTTGAATTTTAAATTGTAGTTGTTCAATAATTTTGTCTTTCTGTTCAATTTACATTTTTAAATTCATAATTTCTTGATCCCTTTTGTTTCAAGGTGTGTGCCCATGGTCTCCTTGGTTTTTCAATGTAGCGCTCAAGATTCGTGACATAGTTTAACCGCCTTCTGTGGATCTTAACTCTAGCTTGTATCAAGCATTGGTAGGTCAATATTTTGGTGCAATGACAAGGCCAAAAATTGGTATCAGAGTTGGTCATGGGTTTGAATCCCTTGCTTGTGCTGGGGGGATTGTTGCAAGGTGTGCACCCTTGGTCTCCTTGGTTGTTCAGTGCAGTGCTCGAGATTCGTGACATGGTTTAACCGCCTCCTATGGATCTTAACTCTGGCTTGTATCGGGCATTGATAGGTCGATCTTTTGGTGCAATAGTAAGGCCAACACCTTTTTCCTATGATTGCAATATGTGCCTCAAGTTATTCCTACTATTGATTAATTTTTTCCTTGTTTTCTTGCAATTGACCTTTCAATTCAACAATTTTTGCATTCAATTTTTCTAATTCTACCCTTCTCTGCTCAAATTCTTCATCTATTGTGTTACTAGAAGAAGGAAAATTAGGGTTTTCTATATTTACATTATCTTCAACATATAGTACATTCTCTTTATCAGGCACATCAAATGAGCTTAACTCAACAATTTTATCAACAAAGGAGGAAAATTGCCTTACGGTATCATCCTCAATATCTACAACATGGGGTGACTATTCCCCTTCATCTTCTTTCTCTTCTAGAGATGATAGGCTATCTACCTCCACCCTAGGAGATTGACTAGGCTATTGATCACTTTCCCTTATTTCCTCATTACCAGGCGGTGTATCAATTTTGACCGTTTGATCTTCAGTCCTAGATTTCCTCTTTTTAGAGGAATTCAATATATCAAGAGGCACAGTCTCACTAGACTCAACATATATTCATTTGCTTCTTCATAAAGGAGGGGTTATTTGTGAGGAAACTTTGGTTTGTTTCTTCCTCTTGTGAGGAGGTTCCTCTTCCTCATAATGTATAATTTCTACATTCGGTTGTTTTGGAATTTTTGAGACATTAGGCAAAATTTCTAGTGCATTGTCACTGGGAGAAATTGAGGTTTGATGAAATTCAGAAGCATCAAGAGCCTCAGAGGAGGGTTCCCCTACAGATTGAATCTCTTGTTTTGATGACTCTCCTTCAAAATATTTATCAGAATCCTCATTTTCAAATTTTTGTAGAAATTTCTACCATTTCTTTTCTGATTTCTTATGAAAATGGTACTTGCAAATCAATTGAATTAGGCCATGATGCTTAAGAGGCTCTGTACCAATCTTATAATTTTCTATCATCCCAATTACTGAATCAAATAAAAATGCAGGGACATTAACCCTGAGGGCAAGGTCTTCAGTGCCATGGAGCAAATGGGTTAGCAACCGAAAAGGGGGCCCTACTACTATATCTACTTTCCCTTCATATGCGAAGTACTTGATCATCCATGCTATGGTAATTCTCTAGGGTTCAAGAATTGATATTCTTTGGAATCCTTTATTTTGTCCCCTAGTGCTTATAGTTACTAGAGGTTGAGGCTCACCCTCCCTATAGAACAGTTCTACCATCCTTTGATAAGTAATTTGTGTGGTTTCAGTTAAATTAATATCCCTATTTTCTAGACCAGAGAGATGGGAGATAATCTTTGAACTTACCTAGAAATACTTTCCTCACACCATAGTTTTCCCATCTGCAAAGTTCTCTACAAATTCCTTCACCAATTGCTCTAAATATCCCTCAAACTTCTTGATGAATTCAAGCCATCCTACTTTCTGAAACAGACTTGATATATTTCCCAGTGCTAACAATTGTTTTGCAAAATTTGGCTTAGACTTCTTCTTAGCTCCTCCCATCTTTTCTCCCTTGATTCCTCTGCTCAATTTTGCATAAATACTTCAAAAATACTTGGTTTAAGCAACTGAATTACAAAAGGTAGAGAATATAGTCTTGACACAACTGATGGAGGGAAATAATTAATTTGTCTTGCTTGAGCTCTAATGTATAATTATGATAATTATGCATGGGAAAATGCACAAGTGTAGTTGTACTTCATGTGATCACTCAATGGTGCAATTTACTAAATTAGGAAAGGAAAGGAATCATGCCAATTAATTAACATTTATTCAAAATAATTACTAACTTTAAGCAAAAATGTACTTACCTTACATCTTGTCGTTAACTTGAATTTCACTCACCTTTGCTGATGTAAAAAATTAGTTGTCTAATTGGCAAGGGTAGCGGTGACTTTTATTATGAGATGGACATGATAGCAATTAATGACAGAGTTCATTATGATGAAAAGATTGTCATAATAATTTAATTTATTATGAGAGGATATGATAGTATTGGGAAAAGTGAAAATATTTGGTGTGGATTCCAACGTGAATAACAAAAATTCGGGTAATGAGCATGTGTGAAACTTAGACAAATCAAAGCATTAGAAGAGAAAAATAATTTACAAAGTTCTGGAGCATCGGTGGGAGATGCAGCTAGAAAGTGAAGTGGAAAACGTTTCTGAGAATCGTTGGGAGATGCGGCTAGAAAGTGAAGTGGAAAAAGTTTCAGAGCATTAGTGGGGACGCTATCGGAATGCAACAACAAATGTTTTTGGAGCATTGTCGAAAGATGCAATTGGAGCAGCAACCAAATTTTTTTGGAGCATCATTGCAAGATGCAGCCGGAGCAGCAATCAAAATTTTCTAGAGCATCGTTGCAAGATGGAGTTGGAGGAGCAAACAAAATTTTCTAGAGCATCATCACAAGATGTCGTCAACAAGGAGGAACAACAAAATTTCAGAGCATCGGTAAGGGATGCAGCCAAACTGCAACAAGGAAATTTATGGAGCATCACTAGAAGATGTAGTCAGAAGAAGAAAGGAAAATGTACAATTTGGATCTTGACTTTCCTGAACATCGATGAGAGATGTACCAGAACACATGAGAAAAATGAGAGACTTCACCAATAAGTCATGCAAGTTTTGGAGCATAGAAACAATAGAGCTAACAAGTTCCAAAGCACCGCAGAAACCAAACTAACAAGTTCCAGAGCATCACAACAAGATGCGCCAAAATTTGTTTCTAAGGAAAAATGAAGTCCTATGAGAATAAAAACAAAAATTAGCCAAGTTCAAGAGATAAATTTTTTTAGAAGAAATTCTTTGAAAGAAAAATTATACACATGCTCTTTTTTTTATGTGAAGACAAAACTAAAACTATATTGACTCTGCAAAAGCAAAGTCGATGCATAGGATTTCTCCCTGTATCTCTACCATTTTTGTGAATTCTTCTTTATTGATTGGTTTATGGTAGATGTGTAATCGATGTCCATTAACTAGGAGGGTTCGGGTATCACCATCTATGGGTTGCAGCTAGACCGACCCATTTGAAAATACCTCAGAAATTTTGTATGGGCCAAGCCAATGAGTTCTCAATTTTCCTTGGTGTTCTTTGCATTTGGAGTCAAATAATAAGGCCCAATTCCCATTATGGAACTCTCTCCCCTTAATATGCTTGTCATGCCAAACTTTATGTTGTTGTTGCACCAGTTCAGTTTGATGGACATCATCCAAATGGAGCTCATCCAACTCTTTAAGCTACAAGAGTCTCTCTACTTGGGCTTGTTTAAGATCTTTTCCTAACTCCATGGTTGTTCTCAATGTTTGGAGTTCGAATTCAATGGGTAAGAGAGGCTTCTTTCCAAAGAGCAACTCGTATGGACTAAAACTAATGGTTGACTTCCACATTATGTTATAAGCCTAGATGGCTTTAGGTAGTTTCCTAGCCCAATCTTTTCTTCCTGATGCAACTATTTTTGTCAAGATATTTTTGAGCTCCATGTTAGTAACTTCCACTTGACTGTTTTCTTGAGGGTGATAAGGTGATGATTTCTTATGACTAACCTAGAAATGGTCGGTGAAGGCTAACATAACCTTATACATGAGTTGAGGACCCTGGTGTGTAACAATCATCCTAGGAGCTCCAAACCTAAGGAAAATTTTATTGTAGAGGAAATCAACCACCTGCTCCTCCCTAGCAACTCGTAGAGCTTGAACTTTTGTCCACTTAGTCAGATAATCAGTGCAGACCAAAATGTACTCCTTCCCTTGTGAGGTCGAATCTATTAGACCGATAAATTCCAATCCCCATTTTTCAAATGGTTCAAGGACTACCTAGGGTTGAAGGGGAATTTCATTAGATTTTGTTGGTCTCCCTACCCTTTGAAATTTATCAAAATGGTGGACATATTTCTTGAAATCCTTATGCATAAAGGGCCAGTAGTACCCTGCACCTAAGATTTTATGGGATGTTCTCTTTGTAGGATATTGTCCTCCAAAAGGATCATTATGGCAAGATCTTAGGATACTTAAGGATTCATCTTCCCTAACACACCGTCACAAAACCATATCAGGCAGGCATCTAAATAGGATCCCATTATTACATTTGAAAGGGGCAATTTCTTGTATAAGGTGTTTATTTTGTTTAGATGTAAAAGTAGGTGGTACTCCCGATGTGGCCAAGTAGTTGGAAATATCAGCAAACCAAGGAGTTTTAGTAGAGATGACAAACAAATTCTCATCTAGGAACTCATCCTATATCGGAGAAATTTCACCATCATCTTGTTTAATTCAAGATAAGAAATCCACAACTACATTAAATTTCCCTAGTTTGTCAACAATTGTCACGTTGAATTCCTGAAGAAGCAACAACCATCTGATTATTTGCCCATTCACTACACGTTTATTCATAAGGTATTTTATGGCTGAGTGGTCTATGTACACCGTTAATTTATATCTTGTAATGTAGTGTCAAAATTTATTAATTGCATGAATTACAGCTAAGAATTCCTTCTCCGTTGTGTAATTCCTTTCTATTGGAGTCAGGTTCTTACTAATGAAGTATATAGCATACTTCCCTCTGTTCTCATCTTCTTGTCCTAAGACCACTCTAATAGCATCATTAGATGCATTAGCATAAATATGGAATGGTAAGTTCCAATTAGGTCTATGAAGGATGGGAGCTAAGATAAGCTTCTCCTTGATGATTTCGAATGATGATTGACACTTAGGTGTGCAGGTAAACTCTACATTCTTTTAGAGAAGAGAAAACATAGGAGCTGCAATTTTGCTAAAGTTTTCTATAAATCTTTTGTAGTATCCAGCATGCCCTAAGAAACTTCTAACATTAGTTTGGATTTTTGGGGTGAATAGTTTTTGTATCACTTTGATTTTATTTGTATCGACTTTTATTCCATTAGCAAAGATGTGATGTCTTTGCATAATTCCTTGTTCTACCATTATCAGATATTTCTCATGGCTTAGGGACAAATGATGATCCTCACATCACTTCAACACTTTGTCTATGCTTTAAAGAGATTCATCAAAATTTTAACCATACACAATGAAGTCATCCATATACACTTCCACACAGTCATTTACCAACTCAACAAATATTGCCAGGATGACTCTCTAGAATGTTGCAAGAGCATTGCACAACCCAAAGGGAAGAACACTATATGCAAATGTCCCTCATGGACATGTAAAGGTTGTTTTATCCTGGTTTTCTGCTGCCACTTGTATCTAGTTGTACCCACTAAATCCATCCAGAAACAAGAAATATTTTCTCCCAGCCAAGTTATCTAGAACTTGGTCTACAAATGGTAGGGGAAATTAATCTTTGTGGGTCACCTTGTTAAGTTCCCTATAGTCTATGCATACTCGCCACTTCCCATTCTTTTTGGGAACCATAAGCAATGGTGAAACCCATTTACTATCATACATGTGATAAATAAACCCCACTTGTAGGAGCTTCTCAATTTCATTTTTAATGATATCTTTCAAGGCAAGATTGAGTCTTCTTTGGGGTTGGCAAAAAGGCTGAACATTCTTGATGTAGATATGATGAGTGCACACACTAGGGTGTATTCCCCTCATATTTGTGTAGTCCCAAGCAAAAGCTTTGGATCTATTCACCAGGACATCAAATAGTTTATGTTCTTCTGGCTCAGTCAACCGACTGTTGATGTTTAGAGTTTTTCCTAGCAGCGACATAATGGATTTAACAGCTAGATGGTTGGATGTGATAGTATACATTGGTCTTGTCAAAGTGTTAAGGGGGCATCTATGAGGTATGGTCTTATGAAGTCTAGCAATTTATTCAAAGAAATGTTATGTTTTTGGAATAATATTCGCTAGAGGACAAGGCAGTCCCATGAAACTAGTACTATCGAATTCAGTGTGTCCTATGTTGATGGGTTGTCCTAAGATTTCTTCTATGTCCAACATCTCCTCATCGCTTGAATCTATGGTGAGATTTTCCATGTTGTTTTCTAATTCATCTTCCAATTATTCACCATGTTGTTTGATGAATACCATGGCCAATGAAGCTAAATTTTCATGTATGTTGGGGCCTTCTGGTTCATCAACCTAGACTTTATTAAATTCAACAAGCTTAGCAGGAGGATACAAGAATAAATGTTTACTATTTGGACCATGTGAGATGGTCATTCCTCCCTCCCTACAATAAATTTTGGCTACAACCATTCTCAGCCATGGTCTCCCTAGGATTATAGGATAACTATCTTTTGGTGTAAGAGACTGAATTAATTGAAAGTCCATAGGATATTCCCATCCATGAACTTTGACAAGAAAATTCTCAAGGACACCCTTGGGAATGGTTATGGCTTGATTCGACATCTGTAAGATTGTAGTTGTGGGGCATAAATTAGTAAGCCCTAACTCTTCCATTACATCAATAATCATTACATTAATGGTTGCTCCCAAGTCTACTAATTCATTAGGTATTGCCACCTCATTGATTGTTATCATTATCAGTGGACTACCTGGATCATCATATTTTGGAGCAGAAGTCTTTCCAGCCAAAAAGTCAGCCAAATAACCATTTATGTGGATAGTGTTTATTTTCTTTGGTTTCCTTCCTAAAGTCTTGATACACAACTATTTGATCAGTTGGTTTAGCTTCAAAATCTCCTTGATGGCTTGTAGTAAGGGAACCTCAATTTGTAACTGTTTGATTTCTTATATCAGTGTAGTTTCAGTGGACGAGGACATTTCTAGAGTACCTTTCATAGTGGTTGGTTTAAGACTCTTCGAAAAAAGTGATTGGGTTTTGTTTTTGGCAGGTGAATTGTTTAAACTTTTAGTTGGAGAATGACCCTCCCCTTCTTGAGGTAGGTCAGAAGCTCCAACCAGAGGTGGTGAAAAGGTTTTGTCTTGGATAATTTCTGGGGCTAGTTCAATAGATATGGGAGTTGTTTTTGTGGCCTCAGTCTATTCCTTAATAGGCTCATCCAATATCTCAAAAATAGTCGACAGTTGAAGTGTTTTCAAGATCTTGATTGCAGATTTCCACAATGTATGACATTAAGTCCAATAACATTATCTTATTTAGTAGAATACACTGGGGAATTTTGATGGTTGTTCTTTGGGTTTGGAATAGGTTGTGCTAGAAGTTGGGTTTGATTAACTTGCTCAATTTATTGAGTGTTCTGGGGAGGTGGTAAGAGATTATGCTGTTGATTGGGCCCTGGGACCAGTGTAAAACTCATTCTAAGGTTGATTCCAGTGAGGAGAAGAATTTTGAGGATACCACAAATGTTGAGGTTGATTGGGCCATTAAGGGTTTCCCCATGACTGATTTTCCCATTTAGGTGGTCACCAAGGGTAAGTTTCCCAATTAGGTGGTGCTTGAGGTGGATCTTGAGGTCAAGGTGCTTCCCATTGATTATTATTCCAATTTTTTTGTGGTCTCCAAGCAGGGTTTGAATTTTGGCCATAGGAAAAATTCCCTCCGGTTCTTTGATTTACAAAGTCGATTTCTTCCTCAACTAGGGCTGTTCTTTTCTTGGAGTTATTAATGGATTTCAAAAGCTCACACTGGTCAGTGGGATGGTCCTTATCACAAACCTGACAAACAACAATTTTTTCAACTTTGTCTAAAGGGAATTCCATTAACAGATGCTTATTATAACACCTAAGGTAGTAAATGGATAACGTCTCTAGGTTTCACATCTTATCTTCTATTCCATCTAACGTGGTATTTAACCAAACCAAGATATCCATCTTAAGCTTGGCTATCTCCTCACACAGTTTTCCTATCTCATTGGAACCTTTGAAAAGGGTAGACTTCCAGACACCTCCTCGAGTACGAGAGAAGTTCTAACATAATTCAGTGATTTCATCAAGTCCTAGTCAGGACACATCCCCTTTTCCCATTAAATCCAGGCTCCTTCGAGCATCATCATCAAGACCCTTGAGAAATATGGTCTTTAAAATCTCAAGACTTATGGCTTCTCCGCTACACTATTTAGACAAGAATACAAACCTATCTAGGTAGTCTTCTAGGCTCTCATCTTTGTTTTTCCTTAGTTTGAATAACTCTTCCTTCCTATCGCTAATTCTATAGTAGCTTTGGTACTTTTCCATAAAGGTAGACTCCATGTCATCCCATGAGGTTATGGATCCTGAGGCTAAGCCCATGAACCAATGCATTGCTAAGTCCTTCAAATTAGTGGGAAAAAGATTTAGTTTCTGGTTATCATTCTTGTAGTCATATATTTGACACAAGACCTTAAACTCAAAGAGAAATTGGTCAGTGTCTTCAGAAGAAAAACCTTGAAAGGCTGGCAAGAAAGCTGGTGAAATATTTTTCATAGGCATTTCGTCATCGACATTGATAGCAATAGGATAAGTGTATGTTTGTGGTGGTGGTGGTTGATTAGCATCAACATTTCTATGGTTATGGTCACCCATGATGTTGAAGGGGATTCATTCCTCCTCAAAGGTTTTCTCAAATGGGTGAGGCTCCAAATTTTGGAGAAGAATATGCTCCTCTATAACTTATGTTCTCTTTCCAGAGTATACAAGAAGGTCTCAAGTTGATCCTGGTCGATCAATTCTTTAGAGAGTTCTTGAGCTGAGAATTATTCTTCCCTACTTGTGGTTGGCACATCATTTGGGGGGTTCTTAGTATGAATATTTCATGGGGGCCTCATTTCCTAACCATGCAAAAAAGGAAGCCTGAGGACTATTTTTATTTCCAAAAGAGGTATTCAAGATATCTCCTACTAACACTTAGAAAAGGAAGGTCCATGGAAACGAAACCAAAAAGTGATAGGATATCATCAGGTCCTATCCTTTTAGTTTGAAAAGTGTGTCAAATATCAACTGGGTAGTGTTCAAGGCTGTATGCAATAGGAAACACCTCAATTATCTCTCTCAGATTTTCTAAGTAGATGGGACAATTGAAATAAAACTTAAACTAGAAGGCCACTAAACTAGAAAGCTTTGAAATAAATAAACTAGAAATCAGTAAATTATTAGTCTAAAAATCATAACAACTAAACTAGAAAGCATCGAAATGATTAAACTAATAAGTGTATAAATTGTTGAAGAAGAAAAACATGTAAAGAAACTATGAAACATTTAACTAGCAATGGATTAACAAACTTAACAGCTAACAAAAAATAACCTATCAACTTGAAACTTAACAGTAAGGGTAGGTGCACTGAAACTTTAATTAACAGAGTTGAAAAGAGACTCTACTTCACACTTTATCATTTATAGAATAGAAGTAATAGAATTCTAAAAGTAAAAAATACTTATCTATCTATTCGTACAGGCCCTCGAGTGGCCATCTCATGGGTTCTTCTATGTCTAACTCAGGTCACATAAACTTGATAACTCCAGAATTAATCCATCTAGAAAAATTCCATTCACAACACTTAACAAAACATAATGAGGCAAGCAAGATTCATTTTATTCATATTAAAAGCGTAATTCAGAAACATAGCTCAAAGATTCATTACAACAACATAATGATATTCTCCTATTGCTTGTCACTTTTGAAAGTTACATATTTATACAAAAACTGTTTAACATAATCCTAAATTTTTGTTGGTGGAAAGTACCATTAAAAATGTCTTTAATTGATCTTAACAAACTAAAAAACTTTGAGTCCATACATAAAAACATTAAAGAGGCTCGAAGTGAGCCATAAGTCTTTAATAGAAAATAACGAAACAACTACAAAAGCTTGATACATCATGCGTCCTAGAATTTTGGTGCCTAAACTTTCGGCGCTTGTCTTCAACTTCATGTAGTCTGCGTTGAATTCTTCTACATGGGCATGATGACTGATTATATATGAGAAACTTGTACATTTCTTTAAAGACTAAACCATTAAGTTAGCATAGGTTAGTTCATTCCAAGCAATTTTAGAAAATAAACTTTATATAATTTTCTCAAAAAGAAAGCACTTATTAATCCTAAAGATAACTAATTGGTAGAGTAAAGGGGCTGGAAAATATGAGGAAGGGTATTTATTCACTTATATTGATGAGGTTATTTTTACCTAATCATAGAAGACTGCTATTGTAGTACAATAAGATCTTGGATCTAACTTTGAGGATGAGAGAAAGATTGTTGTTGTTGAGATCCAAGGTAAAGGAAAAGGTATATCTCTTTCTTCTGATGCAATTTTTTCAAATGAAAGTGTAAGTGAAAGTAAAGAATATTCTCCACCTAAGATTGATAAGCAAATAAATGAGTTATTTCATATTCGGGTTGTAACAAAGCATACTAAGGTTGATACTTTGTTTGATATAGGACCTCAAGTAAACTTGATATCCGAAGAAGTTGTTAAGAAACTTAACTTGGCTACAACTCCTCATTCGAAGCCATATCCTCTTGGATGGGTTTGCAATGATGCATAGTTATAGGTAACAAAGCAATGTAAGTTAAGATTTTCCATCACTACAAACTTCATAGATTAGGTAGAAGTTGATGTGCTTCCTTTAGATACTTGTGGCCTTGTGCTAGGGAGTCATTATCTTTATGAGCGAAAAGCAATATTTTAGAGGGGAGAAAACAAATATCACCTTTTTAAGGATGGTAAAGAATTCATTGTACAAGAACATAAGATTAAGTCTAATCTAACATTGGTGAATACTAGTCAAATGAAGAGGTTAGTCAATGCTAGTAATAAATTTGTATTAATGATTGTAAAAGAAAAATGGGACGATAAATCTAAGGCATTCAAAGGGTGTGATCTAGAGCATAAAGTTGAATTGATCAAAGTAGTTTCCACCTATGATGACTTATTTCAGGAGCCAAAGGGATTGCCACCAAAGAGAGAGGTACAACATGAAATCTTGTTACAACAGGATGTGCCTCTTCCAAGAATCGACATGTACCATCTATCAGTTATGAAGAATGAGGAAATCAAGAAGTAGGTTTAGGAGTTGGTTGACAAAGGAGTGATTCATCCAAGTACCTTTCCTCGTGGTTCTCCAATTGTGTTGGTACCAAATAAGGATGGGTGATGGAGAATGTGCATCGACTACGAAGCCTTGAACAAGATAATGGTAAATAACATGTATCCTCTTCCCCGAATAGATGATTTACTTGATCAATTGAAACATGTAGTTTATTTCACCAAGTTAGACTTGCATGGTGCATATCACCAGATAAGAATTACAAATAATGATATATGGAAAACTGCATTCAAGAAAAAAAAAGGACTTTATGAGTGGTTGGTCATGCCCTTTGGGCTTTGTAATGCACTAACTACCTTTATGAGAGTCATGAATGATGTATTTCATCCATTCATAGATGAGTTTTTCATAGTCTATTTGGATGATATACTTGTATTCAGTCAAAATTGGGAAGAACATGTAGTGCATGTAAAGAAAGTACTAGATGTATTGAGAAAAGAAAAATTGTATGTAAAGATGTCTAAATGTGAATTTGTAAAGACATCACTAGTCTAGTTAGGCTTTATTGTAGGATGAGGTCACTGGAAAGTGGATCCTTCTAAGGTCAAAGTCATTGTAAACTGGCCTAAGCCAAGTACAGTAGAGAAGTCCAAAGTTTTCTAGGTGCAGTACAGTATTGGAGAAAGTTCATAGCTAACTTCTCTTACATAGCATCTCCATTGCATGCACTAACAAGTGTGAAGAAGTATTTCTAGTGGGGAGGTCCGCAACAAAAGGCCTTCAATACTTTAAAGGAAAATCTCAGCACTACACCAGTTCTATCTCTACCAGATCTACAACAACTGTTCAAAATTGAAACAGATGCTAGTGGGTTTGTCATGGGAGCAGTACTCATACAAGGAGGTAAACCTATCTGCTTTTAATTTGAAACTTTCATGCCTGCAATAAGTAACTATCCCACATATGATAAAGAATTGTATGAATTATCTCAAAGTGTCAAGAAGTGGAAACATTATCTAATGGGTAAAGAAATAATAATACACAAAGATCATCAACCACTTCAATATTTTCACTCACAATCTAAATTACAGCAAAGCAGGCACTTTAGGTGGATGGGTTTTCTACAACAGTTTCATTTACTTATAAAATAGAAGAAAGGAGATCATAACAAAGTAGTAGATATGTTGTTTAGGCCTCCTACAAATGCTACAATTATTCTTAAAATTAGTTCAATGGTACATGAAACTTATCAATAATAATATGCTAACAATAAAGAAATTAAGGATATTTATGCAACATTAATTCAAGGAAAACATGTAGAAGAGAAATATTACTATGTGCAAGAAAAGTTATTGTATCACTTAGGAAAGTTATGTATTCCACAAGATGAACAAGCACAGGTAATTAGAGAAGCACACACGTCATTGATTTTTGGACACTTTGGGGTAAGCAAAACAATGTCACAACTACATAAATATTGTTATTGGCCTTGCATGCAAGAAATTGTATCTAAGTACATTAGAGGATGTGTAATGTGTGCAACAAGAAAGCCTAGCAATAGGAAATTATGGTTGTACACACCTCTTCATGTACCATCCCATCCATGGGAAAGTTTTTCTATGGATTTTGTCGAGGGGCTACCAATGTCTAGAAAAGGGCATGGTTATCTATTTGTGGTAGTGGATAGGTTCAGTAAAATGTGCATTCTAATGCCTTGTAAAAAATAAGTCACAACTAAACTGACAACACATTTTTACTTTCAATTTGTATGGGTTCATTTTGGGCTTCCTACTTCTATTGTATCAGATCAAGATTCTTGATTCTTGTTGGAATTTCGGTCAGCATTATGGGAACTCATGGACACTAGAATGAAGAAAAGTATAACTTTTCATCCATAGACAGATGGAAAGACAAAGGTAGTGAATAGGACAATTATGTGTCTTCTTAGAGTTTATTGCAGTAAACATCCTAAGTTGTGGGATGAAATTCTACATTATGTGTAGCATGCTTAGAACCATGCAACACACTCTTCTACTCAAAGATCTCCTTTTGAGACTTGTTTCAATTATCTGCCAAGGAAACCTATGGATTTTTATTTCAAGAAGGAAGATGTTAAAGATGGACATCGTGATGCAAATAAGGCCTTGAAGTTCATCCAAAAGATCCAAGCAGTTCATCAGGCAGTTGAAGCATAGTTGGAGAAGAGCCAGACAAATTATAAAGCTTGGCATGATAAGCATCATGTTGATCATGAATTTTATATTGGTGACAAATTTTGGTTACACATCAATAAAGAAAGAATGCAAGGTGAAGGTAATAAGCTCAAGTTGATCAAGTATGGTCCCTTTGAGATCCTAGAAAAGATCGGTACCAATGCCTTCCACCTAAATCTACCTCCTTATATGCATATCTACTTAGTGGTTAATGTTGAGAATTTGAAGTTGTATGAACTTCCAATGATAATGGATGAGGAGACTGATCTTCAAGTTCCTTCTATTGATGATTTATCACCTGAGTACATGAACGAGTTGTAGGAAGATGTCATCCTGGACAAAAATGTCAAAAAATCATGAAGGGGTAATGTTGAGTACCTTAGAGTGGGACTGAAAGGGATGAATCCTAGCAAGGCAAGGCAGATGGAGGTTGGAAAAGTGATGGGACTATACGCTCACTTAACTTTTGTGTAATCAAGCTTTTGGAGGGCCAAAAGCTCTCTAGTGGGGAGGATTGATCCAAGTGGATATGTTCACCAGAAATTCAATTGTTCCAGATGGCCCAATAGTTAGCACCATGTTAAAGAGATCTTTGATAGGAACCCAACACAACTTGAATCATCTTGAAAGGATTTCATATGCTCAAGATATAGTCGGTCAAAGTTTGGTCAAAATAGGGGTACTAGATGCAAGATTCTAGGTAAAAAACTGACCATCTTGAAAATGATAAAAAATGGTATCATGTCGAAGAGCTCATTGACATGAATCCAACATCGCTCGAATCATCTCAAACAAATCTCATACACAGAAGATATGTCTAGTCAAAGTTGAGGGTTGACCATGCTAACTGGGTGGTACAATGATGACATCAACATGATGTTAGCATTGTTGATGTGGTAGTACAGTTGGCAGTCAGATGATGTGGCACTGACAGGAATGAAGTGGACCATCCAAGGGTTGACACGTGTCCTCCAAGGCAAGTGACACGTCTTCGGTAAGCAAATTAAAGCATGCCACATGGACCAATCAAATGGTTCCTTGTGGCACCTCGTGGGCTCCTCCCTCCAGCCAATTTTACTATTTATTAAGAAAAATAATTGGTTGGGGAAATCAAACCCATAGCCTACCACATGCAATCCAAACGCTCCACCATTGAATCACTCTGATTATCGCTACGCTACATTAGGCACTAATTTCTTTTATGGAAAATAAGTTGCTATTTGGAGGGGGCGCGAGTCGAACCACTGACCCCTCTTCTCCCAACAAGCCATCCTACCAACCCGCCTAGTCGTTGGCCTATAAGATTTTCGATGGCCATTATTTTAAAGAAGAATAGAAAGCTAATATTATTAAAAATAGGGGACGGTGGTTTGAATTGTCGACCTCAATCTCAATAGCCTCCCCAAATTACCATTACACTATGCAAATTATGCTCGAACATATATGAGTAATAATCTATTTTATTATATTTCCAAGCCCAAAAATTGTAAAGATTAAGATAAAAGGGCTTAAATTAAGGAGAGATTTAGCTTCTAGATTTTAATCTCAAAATTAGAGATATGAAAATATTTGAGAGGTACATTTGTTAAACCTTGAATAGCATATCAACTAGTATTTAAAGGGGGATTTAGGCTTGTAAATGGGGGAGAGAAATTTGAGAATTAGGAGGAAGTGAAATCTTTGTGTAGGAATTATTAGGAGATTGATGCCAAAATGTTTTTACTTGAAGGAGAGAATTTGTCTTCATTTTCCTCATCGATTGAGGATAATTTATAGACTTTTGGAGCAAAATTGAAGGATCGGTCACTCTGTTTGGAGAGGGACCTGGAGACGTAGCCAATTGGAAAACTCCGTAATCAATTCATGTCCTTGTCTTCTCTTTTATGTTCTCATATTTATATTGTGCTAATCATTTTAATGTCTTTTTAAAATCATTTCAAATTAAGCTTAAGACATTCAATTTCTTGTTTACATTAAATAAACATTCATTCACACAAATTGTTATAGATCCTAACATATCAAGTCGAGACCCATAGTTTGGATATCATGATCTTTAAATTGCATCTCTCCCTCTAGTTTGGACACCCACAACCTCATAGCTGAGATCATTAGAGCATTTTGTTCCTCTTCAAAATAGGTTTCTAGCTTTGGGGTGGTTGGATTGGCTGTAGCTTTTGCCCACAACTTGTATTTTATTTCTTGTCATGCCTCCCTGGTTAATTCCACCTGAGTCTGTAGGTTCTATGGAGATTCATTACTTTCTACAACAATGGAAACACCTATAGGGAGGCCATAGAGGGTAACAATAGGGGTATTTTCAGCCGATTGGGTTTATGGGGAAGCAAAAGGAAGTGCTATTGGGGAAAACATTGAGATGCCATGTATGACCCATGAAGGAAAAGGGGTGCTCATTGGGGTAAAAGGGTTAGTGGGTGGAAAAAAGGCACGTGCCTGGAAGTGGGCAGAGGTGATGCAACCTATAGCATGGTTGGCTTTGTGTTTACAACTTGTGCCTCGGATAGGGAAATCAAAGAATCAATCATAGCTATGGCAAAAGATGCATGTTTAGTGCGTGGGGTCTCTATATGAGGCTCACTATCAAATATAGTCAGGTGTGTGTTAAGGATGAGGATATCAAAATCGACAGATGGAGGATTATGTTCTATAGATGGGGGGTGACAAAAATTAAAGATGCAGTAGAAGAGAGAATGGCAGGTGCAAAACTTACCTTGATTGCCAGGGCCGAAGATACCTATGGAGTGAAGTCCTCTTCTTTTTCTCCCCTATCTGAGGAGCCTGGCCTGCTCAAGGCTTGGATTCTCCTTTTCTTTGTAGGGGGAACATTGGTTTCTTTAGATTCTCTGACAACTGATCCCAACATATCCAAGGTCTTTTGAACTGTGGAATATTTTCTTGAAGTCTGTCGAGTCCGCTTACCCCTTGTCAAGATGTTAGTGGAAGATGAGATTTGCGACTCCCTATAGTGTGATGCCTTTTCCTTCCCCTTCCCTACTTTGGGTGCCTAAGGCGATGGATCAAAAACTAGTGTGTTCTCCTAATTATCCCCATGATTGGACCTTGGATCAACATCAGATTTGACCTCATCATCATAAATCTCCTCGAAACACTTGTCTATTGCTTTAATATTTTTGTATGGAATGAATAGTTGCTTGATCTCCTATAAATACCTCTAGAAATCAACCATTTTTCTTTCCGACCACCCCAAATTTTTCAACTGTGTCTTGAGGGACTTGTCCATCTAGACACTTTTTTAGAATTCTTCTACTCTCAAGTAAAAATGAGCCATGGGGGTTGCCTGAATGGTATATAGACCTCTACCCTCTCTTCGGCTTATTTTTTCCTTTCTGATGGGATCTACAAAATCCATGGTCATTTTGTCAAAATTTTGAGTCTCCTAGGCACTAGGGTTTGTCTTCCATGCATTAGGGTTGTGTCTTAGGGCTTAAAACCACTTAAAACCTTCATTGTTTTCTTAAACCCTCGTAAAACCCTAGTTCTATTTTATTTCATCATTGACATTTTATGTCGGGTTAACCTTGTGTCGTTTAGGTTACAACTTTATGGGGTTGATTGTCATGCCCTAGCACTTTATGTTTGTGGCCCTTCCTAATATTTTATCATTTTTTCCTAAGTCACGAGCTAAAATATTTTTTCCCCTGAGTCTTATTCCTAGGCAGACCCCTTTAAAGTTACAACTTTAAGTCACGTGTTGATTTCCACCACTTAAGTCTTTTAATCGCTCATTGCTAATAGTTGCCTTGCTTATCTTTCCATTTTCGTGATGCCTAATGGCTAGTTTTGTCCTTCACATCGGTAATCTCCTTCATATCGCTACATGTATTTTGCGTTTTGTTCCATTTCAGTGATATGTGGTGGGAGAATATTCTCTTCATTGTGGGCTCTCTTCACATCGTCGTTTCACCTTATCAGGCGATGCATGTTTTCGTAATGTGTGATGGACTATACAAATTAAAAGATAGTTGATCTAATGGTTATCATGAAGGTTTCTTGCATCAAAGTTCCACATCTCGATGGCGGGTGCCTTTCCACAATACGTGACGATGGCTTAGATCAAACAATAAGTATCTCATGGTCGAGATTGCATCACACCCTTGCTTCATATCATTGTTGTGAAGCAAGGTGATGTGGTGCTTTCTGCAATGTGCGATGGGCAAAGATGGTGGTGGGGTATGCTAATGTGGTGGATAGCTAGCGATAGCCCGCTTACCCATGGTGACTCGGTGGGCTCTTTTTTTTTCTTAAATAGGGAGCGGGGAGGTGACACATGTTTCTGGTGGGGTCTTGTGCTTGGCCCACTGGATTGTTTCAATGACCCAGATCTATCAATGGAGCGATCAATGGATATAGTGTGCATCATTCACATCTCTATTATGAATGATGCCACTTATTTATTTTCCATGATGGTCTTATATGTGGTGATGGTGATCAAATGACCCAGATTTAAAGAGTTTCAAATCTGACGGTTAGGTTTTAAAGTTCATAATGATGAGCAATCAACGTTGGATCCTAGCACAAAGATGATAGATCAATGGCCAATATTCAAAGATACATTTTCCAACAGCTAAAGAAAGAACAGTAATGGCACAACTGCATTTCAGCTACTAGATCGACTTAGAATGACTCTTGGTTGAAAATATAGACTTCTCCCAAGTCAAATTGATTGTTGAACGACGCCATTCATTCCTTGAAGTGTTGCAGAGGTCAGGTTCCTTTTTGTAGGGCATGGTTTCCTGATTGTTGCTGCGAATTTCATGAGTGTTTGATATGCCATTATCATGAACACCATGCTGGGGTGCACTCAAGGTGTTAGGGGATTTTATGGTTGGTTGTTACTCTATTTTGGGGGGGAATTTTTGAATGTTTGTAATCTGATCAAATTCTTATCCTTTTTATAACTCTAATTGAGTTAGGGTTAGGGTTTGAATTTGAATTCTTAGTTATGCCTACACTATAAAGGCAAGTTTTCTTATTTTTGTTTTGTTCTAACTTTGAATCTCCAACCTGAGTGGTCTAGTGTAGTGTTTCCCTACCACAATTCTATTTCTTGTTTTTTTTAAGTCTTTTCTTGAGTCAGGTTGAGTAGGGCAAGTCCTTTGGATACATATGGGGAATTTTGTAAATGATGCTATGTAATAACAACAAATGACTGTAATACACCATTGTATTTTTCTCCATATATATATGTCAATCTGTCATGTTCTCCAAATATTGTGTGCATTATATTCTAAATCAATATAATCAATGGTTGTATTGATGCTTCAAACACATTTTTTGTTTGAATTATTTTTGTATTTTCCTATCATTCAAGGAGTGGTGTAATTACTTGCATAGAGATACTGAGGATAGTGTTGCTACAATGTGGATTAATAAGTAACATGATGATTTTCCTTTTGTTGGTTTCCTAATGCAAGGTAGTAGGGTTATGAGAAGACATAGTTGGTTTGCTGTAGGAGTTTATTTCATTCTTGACTCTATATGGATTAGGAACTAGTCAAGGAGATTCAAAAAGTAGGAAGCTAGGGTAGAATCAAAATATTTTAATTCAAAAACATTTCCCTACTTTCTTAGATTATATTTTCTTTCATGTTTTCCCTTTCCATACTACCAAAATTCATTGATAGCATAGAAGGTTGCATAGATGATTTAGCCCATTAAAGGCCTTCCACCATTGTAGTGTGATGATCTACTTTAACATATAGGGATACCCACCTTGGTCCTGTAGACCCTAAAGTGCATAGGAGAAGCTTGCCAATCATCTCTTGTTCATTGACCACTAACCTAGGGTCTCTAAATATAAGGAGTAGCTACCCTTTAGGAGATGATAGATCATCAGTTGGAAACACCAATAGATCGACGACTTCATTGGGGATTGAATTTGAAATTTGGTTGTAGACTGTCTTATCAAAGATTCATTAAAGTTTGTAACTAAAGATTGAAAATTGTGGAGTCTTATTTGCCCATCTAAGTCACCAAAATATTGGTGACTTTGATAGGGATAAGTGCAAGAATCTCTATGTGAGAAATTGAAAAATATGCTCTTCCTCCATTAAGGAAGATAGAGATATATCCGTTTGGGAGAGTTAAGAGATTTTTTAGTTTGAAGTTTTGGGTCAGTTGATTCAAAAGGACCTACATACTTGAAGAGGGAGATTGTTGTAATGTTTTTGGTGTGTTCTTGAAGTCTAGTGCTTTCCTGGTGGAGAGAACTCATAAATATATTGATCTTGGAAGGATCTCTCTACTGCTTGAAGATATTTTCCTCTTTCAAAGAGGCGGTGACTCTGCATAAATTTTTCACATCATCAGAAGAGTTGGTTGCAACAATGTTTAGGTTATTTTTTCTATTGCAACATTTTGTATGAAGGTTTGCAACAAGTTCTAGTAAATAATGTCCTTTATTCAGTGCTTTAAGGTACTAGTTGAAAAGGGAATTGAGAAATTGGGTATTCTGAAGTAGATAGTTATAAAGGATTAAGATATTATTTTGCAAAATGTATGATCAAATGGGTTCCCCTTCTACAAGCTATTCTTCCATGACTGAATCACAGGTGTATCCTCAAAGAAAACCTTTTCCTTTGAAATTATATAACCCTTTGGATCTCAAAAAAATACATGGTTATCCACACTCTATTCCAAGAGAGATAAAATAATATTTGCTTAAGTTTAGAGGCAATTTAGAAGAATCAATATCAAGACATTTGCAAGATTTCACTGATTTAATGGTGAAAAGTTCGATAGAAGAAGAGGACATTTTCATGAAGTTATTTGTAAGTGTGAACCCTAGTATGTGAACCCTAGTTTTATACCTGCACAAATACAACAAACAAACACATTATTAGATCAATATGCAAGATACAAACAAGGATTCCCCATGAAATCCATTTACAAAGCTTAAATATAAATAAAATGAAGAACAATGCAATAAACTAAATCAAATCTATTTAAACAAAGTGAACTCTTGATCCCATGGGGGAATTGGTGCCAATTGATGTGTTGAAATTGGCCCTTTCCCAACTCCTTTGTTGCAATGTTGATGATGTGTGGATAATTGAATCTCTTTGATGAGATTTTGGCATAACCTAGCTATTAAATTATGAAAATGACGAATACTTGAGGAGAAATGGACAAAATTAGCTCTCAATGTGAAGAGAGTAACTTTGCATGAGATTGTGGATGTTGAATGAGAGGAAGAACCTTTCATTTATAGATTTCCAAAATGGAAGAGAGAGTGAAATTGAGCAATGTGGGATCATTCAACATCCAATGGCTATGTGCCACTTGTCAAGATGTGAATGGTTGAAGGTTGTACACATTTTGGCTAAAGTGCCAATAAATGCAATTGGGTGGAATTTTAAATTGAGGAAATGACATGTGAGAGGGAAAGAGACATGAAATAAATGCCACTTGGCTCAATGCAAAAGGACATGTAAGAGGAGTGAATGCCTTGTTGGATATCATTGATTAGCCCTTTTAGTGATACTCGAAGTGAGGGAATCTCAACTTCTAGTGATAGAATAGCTTCTGCTCCATAGACCAAAGCATAGGGAGTAGCACCTGTTGGTGTGCAAATACTTGTTCTGTACGTCCAGAATGTTGGATTTAATTGAACATGTCAATCATGACCTGCCTCATTTACCGTTTTCTTCAAAATCTTCAGAATTGTTTTGTTTGAAGCTTCATCTTGACCATTCCCTTGTGGATAGTAAGGTGTAGAGAACCTGTGTTGGATGCAAAATCTTTCACATAGCTCATTAACATCCTAATTTTTAAAGGGTCTTCCATTGTTTGTGATAATGGAGTTGGGAATACCATATTGATAGATGATATAGTTCAAAATGAATGAAGAAATTTGTTTGCCAGTAATAGTTGTTAGAGGAACAACCTCAATCCACTTAGTAAAATACTCAGTAGTTGTGATGATAAATTTGTGTCCATTTGAAGATGATGGGTGTATCTTGCCAACCAGATCTAATCCCCGCCGAGTGAAAGGCCATGTTGTGGTGAAGATTTGTAATTCTTGAGCAGGAGTATGAATGAGATTCCCATGAATTTGAAATTTTGCACATTTCTTCACAAACATGAATGATTCTTTCTCCATAGTCAACTAGTAGTAACCCAATCTAACAAGTTTCTTTGCTAAGGTTAGTCCACTTGAGTGTGTCCCACAAATGCCACCATGTACCTCTTGTAAGGCCTTTTCTGATTCATCGCATTTGAGACATCTAAGGAGGGTACCATCCAGACCACGCGTGTATAAGACGTCAACAATTAAGGTGTAACAGGAGGATTGACGGATGAAATTTCTTTTCTGATTTCTAGACAAGTCTAAAGGTAAAATAGTATCCTTTAGGTAAGTATAAATTTGGCCATACAAGGGAGAATAAGAACTGGTTAAGTGGCAAATGATTTTAGTTTTTGGATTGCCATAGGCGGGAGAAAACAATTTTTCCACCAGTAAATCGTACCGTGCTTGATTTTCTAAAAACTATAGAGATGTGATTGTAGCCATAGCATCTGCTGCTTTATTATCAATATGTGGAATTTGTATGAAATTGATATCAACAAAGTATTTCTTGAAATCATCCACCATCCTTTTGTAAGGTATTAACTTGTAATCCTTAGTGTGATATTCAAAATTGATTTGATTTATAACAAGTTGTGAATCACCAAAAACTTGAAGTTCTATGATTTTCCAGTCTACTGCAATTCTCATGCCAATTAATAGTGTCTCATATTCAACTATGTTGTTTGTGCAAGGGAACATTAGCCGATAATATTTTGGAATTTTATGTCCTTGAGGTGTAATAAAAAGAATCCTTGCTCCTAAGCCATGTTGAGTGTAGGAACCATCAAAGTAGAGCGCCCATGGCTGCTTAATAGCTATTGTGAATACATCAACATCAGGAAAATCAATGTGTATTGGGTGTTTTGTTGGCATTGGTGCTTCTACTAACTGATCTGCAATTACCTATCCCTTTATAGCTTTGCGATCCACATAATGAATGTCAAAATCACTCAGGATCATGACCCATTTAGCCAACCTATCGGTTAAGGTTGCCTTACCTAGAAGATATTTGAGTGGATCAATCTTAGCCACAAGCTTTATTGTATGAGCTAACATATAGTTTCATAAATTTTGAGAAGTGAACACAATTTCTAAGCAAGCTTTTTCAATGAAGGTGTAATTTAGCTCATGACTTGTCAAAGTTTGATTGATGTAATAGATTGCTCGCTCCTTTCTTGAGTCGTCTTCCTGTGCCAATAATGCTTCTAGGGACACTTCTATGGCAGAAATATACAATGTGAGTGATGCACCTTGTACTGGTGGAATCAATACTAGTGGATTCATTAGATACTACTTTATCTGATCAAACACTACTTTACATTTGTCTTCCCATTTAAATGGAAAATTCTTGTGTAAGAGATGAGTAAATGGTAAACTTTTATCCGCTAGTTGTGCAATGAATCTTCTGATGGATTGTAACCATCCCTGCAAAGAGCGTAGTTGACTAATGTTCCTTGGTGGTGGCATATCAAGAATTGCTTGTACCTTAGCTAGATCCACCTCAATTCCCTTTTCTGATACAATATAACCCAACAAATTTCTAGATTTCACTCCAAAGACACATTTCTTTGGATTAAATCCCACTTTGAATTGTTCCATTCTTTTGAAAATTTTAGATAAGATAGCTATGTGTCCTTCCCTGGTATTATATTTGGCGAGGAGATCATCAATGTAATCCTCCATGAATGTATGCATCATATCATGAAAAATCGTTGTCGTTTCTCATTGGTATGTAGCTCCTGCATTCTTCAACCCAAATGGCATTATGTTCCATCAATAGGTACCCCAAGGGCATGTGAACGTTGTTTTATCCCGATCCTCTGGTCCAATCTTTATTTGGTTGTATCCCGAAAATCCATCCATTGATGAGTACATCACATGTCCAATAGTCAAATCAACAATCATATCTATGTTTGGCAGAGGGAAATCATCCTCAGGACATGCCTTGTTCAAATCTCTGAAATTTGTACAAATTATAATTCTTCCATCTAGCTTTGAAACAGATACAATATTGAAGATCCATTCTACATAGTCAATAGACCAAATGAATCCAACATCTAAAAGATTCTTTAACTCTTCTTTAACCAATAATGCAACATGTGGATGCATTTTTCTGAGTTTCTGCTTCATAGGTTTTTCCCCCAGCATGATAGATAGATGATGCATGATGAGATCTGGATCTAATCTAGGCATATCCACGTAGGACCATGCAAAACTGATTTGATTGTTCTTGAGAAATTCTATGAATATTGGCATTTCCTCTTTTGTTAGAGATGCAGCAAGTTGCAATATTTTGGGCTATTCCGTAGTACCTATATTGAGTGCCTCTATTGGTTCTATTAGAATAGAAGACCTTTCTTGGTAATGTTTCAGGAGTGTCAAGTTTCCCATCCTCTAGTGCCTTTAAAAGGTTTTCACTATTGGATACACTTTTTATTTTTCTCTTTTCTTGATCTAATACTACCTTTGTTAGGTTTTTACCATTAGATATTTCTTTTATGTTATTTATTTTATAGCTGAGAAAATTGGCACTTTCCTATCGAAAACTCTGATCTTGTGATTCCCTGGTGGAACTTGCTTCCGGTTGGGACGAACAAAGGAATTTTATGATGGTTTCGTCATTTGGAAGAGTTGGGATATCAATGGGTGCAATTTGTTCCCAATCAATGAGTTCAGGATGAACCAAAGGAAATGGATCATTAGGATGATTAAGGTCACTGGCCGTTAGTGTCATGATGCTATTATTAATGTCGTTATGGGAGAGGTCTAGGATGGTATCCTCCTGTGGATGATCTGTTTCACTTTGAATCAAATCATTCTCACTCAAGTCATGATTTCTTAGTAGAACGTAATCAAGTAGAGGCCTTGAGCTTTCCCCTTGTATGAATGTGGGTGTGAATTAGTGTATGACATCCACCTATTTATCTCTCCAGAATTTATCATCAAAGATGGTGTCCCATTCATATTCATTGGAGTCAGTGTCAGAATTATTGTCTTGAATTCTCATAATTGTTTTAGCTAACTCCTCCTTGGACATGCTTTGTACTACTTCATCCTTTGTATCTTCACCATATCCTAACCCAGTTTTATCCCTTGGGTGCATTGTTTTCAGCTGGATAGGTTCAACAACACCCTCTTTTCTCTTTCTGATAGGGCGATTTCCTTCATAACCCATTTGCTGCATGATCACATAACCTTTTCCATATTTCTCTGTGGGTAACTTGACATGTTGTATCGATTCTTCTTCATATTTATAGAGCCAATCAAGGATAGATCTATCTTCCATTTCATTTTCTTTGATAAATACTCCATTAAACTTGGTGATGGGAACTGAATATGAGGCTAAAGCTATTGTAGCCTATTGTATGGATGTTGATGGTTGACCATGGGATCTTGGAGATATGGGTAGATTAGAGAGAGATAAGGAATATTATCCCACCCCATTATCTTTCAATTTTACCTTGGTGCCAAAATTACTTATCATTTCTCGTGCTTGCTCATTGTATTTGGAGGTAGAAATGGCCAAAACCTCTCTATTATATGGGACAAATGTGTCTTGGGTTGCTCTTAGGTTAGAGCAAGTTTGACTACTAATGTGATCAGCAGGTATTGTTACTTCTTGTCCATCATATGGAAACTTCAAGAATTGATGATAAGTAGATGGAACAACTTGCATGTCATGGATCCATGGATGACCCAAGAGTATGTTATAAGATAGATCCCAATCTAGAACCTGACAAAAGGTATTCTTCACAATAGTTCCCACTTTGATTGGTAGCATGATGAGGCCTTTGGAAGCTCTTTCCTCATCATCATATGCCTTGATTGTAATTTTACTTTGTGGATCTATAGATTCTTTTGAATATCCCAAATCAAGGACCAAATTTAAAGTATAAATGTTTAATCTGACTCCCCCATCTATTAGGACACGTCTAATTCAGGCTTTGTGAACCATAACATATAGGTAGAGTGATGAATTATGCGGATGAGTCATGAATGATTCATCCTTCTTAGTAAAGGATAAACATGTGGAGGAGGACAAGTGTCCCACCATGGCTTGAAATTTATTGATATCCAGATCAGGAGACACAGATGCATCAACAAGTGCTCTTTCCAAAATGTCCTTATGCGTAGGTGATAATTTCAAGAGCTCCAAGATAGAAATTTGGGCTGATGTTTTTCGTAGTTGATCGACCAAATTGTATTGAATTGGAGGGGGAACTGACGCCTTAGATGAGCTTCCTTTTATAATTATTTTGGCTTGCCCCCTTGTCTTAGTGTTGAACTCTCGATATTCTTGCTTACCTTTGATTCAGATAGCATTGATTTGCTGATCGTTTGTGTAAATATGATTGATAGTAGTGTCGTAGACATAATTAACATTCTTGCCTTTGTCACCCAAGGATTCCCATTTTTGATAATTGGGGAGAGGATCCTTGAACGCTTGATGGTCATCATTGGTATTATGTCCCTCAATCGTGATGGTACGGTTATCAATCAAATCCTAAACAATATTCTTTAACCCTTGGCAATTATTTGTCTTATGACCTTTACACCTATGATATTCACAAAAGTGTGACTCATTCCATGATGGTGGTTTAACTCGAGGCTCATAGCATCTTTGTGGTGGCAATGTAATAGCATTTTGATTCAACAGTTCTTTGAGAATGGACTCCAAAGACTGGCCCAAGGGAGTAAAACTTCGCCGATTTGAAAAATATGAGGATCTGGGCGCATTTGAATTTTGATTATTGCCAAAATTATTTCCACGATTATTGGTCACATTCCCTTGATTGGAAATATTGCCTTGGATACTAGAATTTCCAACATTATTGCTACGTTGGACACCTGATACATTAAGAATGGTAGGCTTCACATTCACATTGTTAGCATCTACTACCCCATCATTCACAACATTTTTATTTCGAGTCCAAAATCGTGACTTGTCATTGTTGTTACTATTGTTGTTGTTGTTGTACGAATTTGGACCTTCTTTATCGAGTTTTAGAACTCCATGCTTGACCAAGGAACCTTCAATAGTAATCACGTTTTCAATCAATTTTTCAAATGATTGAGGACAGTGAAGGTTTAGCCTGTAACTCATCTCTTGATTCAGACTATCGATAAAGATCTCCATCTTCTTTGTTTCAGGAATAGGATGGGAGTATCTAGCAAACACCCTTCTCCACCTTTTTAAAAATGTGGTGAAGGATTCCCCTACCTTTTGTTTCACCTTACACAGATCAAGCATGGTTATCTGGTGTTGGATGTTGTAGGAGTATTGTGATATAAATTTATTTATTAACTCCTCAAATGTTCTGATGGGGGGAGTCATCTTTGAAAGCAACTCCATGGATTTTCTACCCAGACTTCATGGAAACAATCGCATTAAGTAGGTATCTTCATGAGAAAATTATAAGCTCCTATTTTAGAAATTCCTCACATGTTCAATGGGGTCCGTTTTCCCATTATACCTATCAAATTTAGGGATTTCACAATGTTTTGGAAAAGGAATCATTTGAAGACTCCTGTCAAATAGATATGGACATATATCATCCAAAACATACTTCTTTGTCGTACCCCCTTGGATTTCTTTTATTTTCCCTTGTAATGCTTTTATCTATTGAGTAAGGGCACTAAAATCATTAGGAGGAGTTTTAGGATTCTCTTTAATCCCTTCTATGTCAAAATTGGCAGGTAACTTAGCTCCTTGATTAGCTAATGAAAGGAAATATCTTTCCTTGTTTCGTTCTAAAATCCTTTCCATAAGAGTATGGAATTAAGGATCCTGCTCTACTTCTTGGAGCTTTTCTTTCGTTATCTCTTCAGTATTTGAATTATGAAAGGGATTCTCCTCCCTATCACTATTATCACCCATTTTGCTTAATGTGTTTTCCCTTTCATCTCTTTCTACGTGCTTTCGAGATCTTGTGACAACAGGCATAAGCTTTTGCCAAATTTCTACTTACTTTGATCAAAAGAATGAAATAGTGCAATTTTGATGGATATGAAAGTCAGGATAGAATGAAGATTCTATGACTTATGAGATTTCTAATCTTTAGCTCGTGATTCCCTAATTGAAAGGATGATAATCCTATTTGCGGGAATTAAACCAAAGATAAAAAAATAAAGATGATTTTTCACTTTGTGAGGTTTGATCGTCGCTTTGTAAAAAGAAGGATTTGTGATAAATGCCTAATGTGCTTGAGTTCTCTATTGCAGAAATTGATTAGGACAAGTAGAGTATACAATTGTAGGTTGGGGAATGTAAGAGGAACAAATACGCTGACTATGATTATGCCTTTGAGAAAGGGATCTTCTTTGAAAGAAAGCTCGCGAGTATAATGGTTCTACAACATAATCGTCAGTGAAACCTCTAACAAAGTCATGATATCGATGAATAAAAGTCTTGTGTTCAAGCAAGAACTTTTGACTTTGGTATAAAAATTTCCTCTTTTTGAATAACTTTTTATAACTGAGAGATTTCTTTGGCTTCTTAATCTTTCTCTCTAGGGACTTCTTAGCAAAAGTTGCAGACTTCCAAACCCTAAGCATAGAAAAAGACTAGACTGACATGACTGATTTCTGAATGTCAGAAAATTACCCAGGCTCGAAAAATAGATGCGCTAAAAGACCCAACCTATGTGCTAGACTGTTTCAGGTATGCACTAAAACAGTGCACAAATGCACCGAAACAGAGCATGAATGCGCCAAAACAGAGCATAAATGCGCTAAAATAGAGCATGAATGCGTTGAAACAAAGCATGAATGCATCGAAATAGAGAATAGATGCGCTGAAACAGAGCACAGATGTGCTAAAATAGACCAGGAATGCGCTAGACTATCTAATTATTTTCTGAGACAGACATGTTTTGATAGTTTTTGGATGATCTCAATCTGATTTAAATGTGAAAAACATGGCATACAGTAGCAGATAATTATTTTGTTAATTCTAAAAGCTAAACAAAGAGTATGTTCTTGAGGTTTTCATAGGTATTGAACAAGATAAGCATTTCAAATAGACTCACTCTTAGTTGTCAAATAGGTCATCATAGGAATCACAACCCACAGCTTGAAATCGTGTCGACTCACACAACCGTGTCACCCCCTAGAGGGTGCCTTTGTTTTTGTCATTTCTAGGTGCGTACTCAATGTTAGATTTCTTGATCCCTTGAGCAAACAATATGTGGCGATTGTATGGTGAGTGTCTTGGGGGCAGATTCTTCCCTCCCCTTGCATTGTGATTGAAATGATGTTTGGATACTGACACGACTAGCTTTCTACACTATGGTTAATAGTAAAGGTTTTCGTTCGGCGTGGCAATAGATAAACTCCCTTAGGATACCTCCCAATCTTTAGAACAAATATTTTGGGGATGGTTATCTTGCTCACTTCCGTTGAATATGGGTTTCTCCAAAATTCACTTTTGATTAGAGTGGGTTGGAAAACCTAGCTTTGGTTGTTCCCACTTAGGTCGTTCCCGTAGGGTGAGTACTTTTTCCCACTACGGCAAGCCTTCTAAAGGATTTAATAAAACATGAATTGCATAAAATGAAATAGGTAAGTCTGGTGCTCTAATCACCCAGTAAAGGGGAGAGCATATACCTATTACCCAACAACCACAGCAAAAAAATGGTTCACTTTTAAATCCAAATGACAATTTTCTATGCTAAGTGAAGATTTTGCTTCAAAACAAACATTAGATTCATTTTAACCAGCATAAAATTAAGTTTGGTGACTATCCTAGGATTGATAAATTCTAGATTTTAAATGTCTATCCTAGGATTGCTTCATTTTCCTTTAAAACTAAATTGAAAAATCCTATCCGCGGATGGCGTCATAATCAGAATTTTCTTTTGCAACCTTTGTATGCGCTAAAAGAACTGGTAAATACACCAAAATAGTTAACAAATATGCTAAATGATCAAGCAAGGATGCGCAAAAATAGGCCGTCTATGCGCTAAAACAGTCCATGTATGCGCTAAAACAGTCCATGGATGCGCTGAAATAGTTCATCAATGCACTAAAACAGTCTGTGGATGCGCTAAACCGAGGCTTGCATGCGCTAAAGCGCAACTCTAGTCCGTCACCTGTCAGAAAAACCTGCAATAAAAAAGATTAAAAATGGGGTAAGGCCCCACGGTGGGCGCCAAAAATGTGTTGTTAGAATATGTGGATTAATTAGGAAGTAAACTAACAAACCAATGAAACATTAGATTGAAAGAAACAAACTCTAAATAACAACAGCTCATTCAAATTCGTCACATTGTCCTCTATCTCCAAGGATTTGATTAAAGTTACTGGCTCTTAGTTGTGTAAGCAGCAGCTTGTTGAAATGACAACTTGGGAGAATGAGATGTTATGCAACATGCATGTTCATTGCTAATATGATTTAAACTATGAAATTGAAAACTAAGATACTATGAACTTGAAATGCTTTAAGATGCTGATTCAAATGCAACTATAGTAACTGTGTATGAAATCTAGGATGAAATCTACTTACGAAAAGGTTGTATTTATAGATTTTTGAAAGGCAAGAATCTAGTTGGTGAAGATCAATGGTTGAGTTTCAAACTTGTCAAGATGAATGGTGTGAGATTCTGAAAGTTGAGAGAAATATGAAAGGTTGAGAGAAAGATGGAGAATGTTTTCAACCCATGAAACTATCTTCATTCAAAAATGGAGATAAGCATGTTCTTTGTCTTTTCATTAATTGAAAAGTTAGTTGAAAATTAAGGATAAATGCCAATTAAATAAATAAATTTATTTAATTATATGTGACATGTGCAAATGGAAGCTTCCATAATTAAATAATTGATATTTAATTATGTGGGGTGAAAAAGATATTAAATATAAAATATTTAATTTAAATGTGAAGTAAAGGATGAATTAGAGGAATAGTTCATTGTTCGAATTTAAATGTTCAAACTTAGAAATAGAATGATAATCAAATAAATAAATTATGAAATTTATTTAATTTAATTAAGAGGAAAATAGTAATAATTAAATAAACTTATTTATTTAATTAAACTAGAAGAATTAGAAAAATGAACAATATAAATAAATAATTAAATTTATTTATATGTAGATGACTTTGGAATATTAATTAAATAATATATATTTAATTAATTAACAGGTTTGATTTACCGTGACCATTTTTAGATGTATACAATTTCTACTCTTTCTATACAAATAGGACTATCCCATTTTTTTTATCTATCCTGGTTGTTATTACAAATTTGAACCTTTGAAGACTTCCTATTTATTGGCTATCTTAAAGTATCTCATCATATATGTTATAATATTCACATGAATTCCTTTGTTCATTTGGACATTTGACTACCCACTATGACTACACCCTTATCATCAAAGACTATCATTGTGTTTTCTTCTTGATGATTGTTTCTTCATAAGATTATTGTCCTATTTTTACTAGCCTACTATCATAACTTGGTTCAGAGTTCTGTGAAGTTGAAATGAAAATAACACTGGTAGTAGGGGTTGATAACGTTAGCTCTTCAAGTGGTGGCATTGTTCCTTATTCAACCCATCACTTGATCTCTTCATCATTAATTGTAATGTTCATGCCAAGTTTCAAGAAGAATCCAAATGATTGTCATGTCTATCATGTAGGCTATCATTTTCTTTGACTTTATATGATATGACTATTATCACTAACCCTTATTCTTTGAAACTTCTTGATTTCACAATCCACCTTTGTCCCTTTCTCATAATCTTTTGAGTGTCTCTCATGATCATATTTCATAAAGACAAGATTTTCCTTTCCTCTCATATGAGATTCCCTTTTATATGACTTACCTATGCATCTTTATCCATTAGAGTTTCCTTCTAGGTTTGCATTAGTGTTCTTGCAAAATTTACCCCTTGTATGCTTGAAATTCATTGCTTGTTTCCCCTCAAGATGTGGCTACTACTACCCTTACTAGATCATAGTCATACACTTCAAACTCAATCATTTCTTCATATTTTGACTTTGATTATGCATTCATTAGTGAAATATTCTCCTTTTCTTATAATACTAATGATTAACTCTCGACACATGTGCTAGCATTTTCTCTTACTTGATGTATTTCACTATTTTTTACTCGCCACCTTTATCCTCTACCTTAATTTATCTAGTAAATCCTTGTAGGTTGTCCTTGGCATGAAACACTTTGTTAGATGGTGGAGCTCCCCCAGAGAAATCCAACAAATGTAATACATAATGTAATAAGAATTTAAATATTTCAAGCTTTGAGGTCTCATAATTCAACAAATTACAAATGTCAAGAAATTTCAAATTGTCATCCAAATACTCATCAATCCATTTCTTATCCCACTTTGTTAATGTAAATTTCAAATGCACAATGATGGACCTCAAATCCTTGTATATTGCACATAATGCCTCCATGGCTTGTTTCATCCATACCAAATTTATGAGGCCTTTTAGCTTTGTTGACTAGAGCTACTTTAATCTATTTGTTAAACAAGTCTCAAAAACCTTCAATGCATGATTGTGCCTTGAATATGCATGCATATGGTCTCTTATTTGTACGTATTTTCCTTTTAACCCTTTAGAAACTCTAATTTTTATTCTTCTTCTATTTGATATTTCACTACTTGGCTGTCATAGTCCATATGATCACTATTTGCAAAGAAATTTTCTTTTGCTGCATCTGCCAATTTCTTTTTTTCATAAGGTAGCATGAAAGGGTCCCTAACACTCAAACCAATTGAAACTATAAGAATTTGATCCAATAAAAAGAGAAGTGTGCCCATGATAATCATCTTACCCAACATAGACTCCAAAGGAAGCATCAACAAGTGACATCCAAAATAGTTAATTTTTCCTTGTCCTTAAGAGCTCCAATAGTCTTAAAATATTCAACCGTATTTTGAACCAAAAGTGGCTTTGGTGGTTGTAAAACTCTTGACAAGAATTCTACAAGGCTTCTAAACTACAATCTTTTAATTTACAAACAAAGAGAATGTAAATATGTTCTTAGAAGCTTAGGTAATTGATACTCTTCTAAAGAATCATATACACATCTTGGATAAAGATGATAGCATTCACCTAGTTGAGCATGACAAGCTTGACCTCTCCTTTTTTTTTTGATGCATTTTATCTTCAACCACATGCATTTAGTGTCTAAATTTGTTCTTAGAATCAAAACAACTTCTGCTAGAGAGTAATGTATTCCAAGCATCTTTTGATACATTTCTTTCAAAGCTAAAGTTTGTGTTATGTTAATCGGTGTATAATAATAGCATTTTTCCTTGTAGGTGGTTGACCTGCACCCATTGTTTGTTCTTGAGAAGAAGAAAATTTATTTCTATAGCCACTAATAATTCTCTGAATAATCTCTCAGGGTTATGATTAAGAAGATAACCTCATTGAGTAGATAAATTATACCTCCCTACACTCTAAAACAATTTATTCCCTTTTCTTGTAAACCATTTGTGGTACATAAGACATATTGGAAATATATATGATTTTAAAGAGTTGAAAATTGGATTCCAATCGCTAGACATTTATTTCCAGCAGTTCCCATACTATGGGTTTAGTGGAACAAAAAATAATGATTGAGATGAGAGAAATCTCTGGCTAAAGAGAGGATGAACAAAAATGGATGGTGATGTGTGTAGATGATAACTCCTTCTTCCCTAAAGAGCTTTGATATTGTAGCTTTGAACAATAAATAACTATGACTTTCCTAAAAAATTCCTATTACCACTACCAGATGCTAGTCATCCTTCTCCCTTTTCATTTCCATGCACAGTTGGATCATCCCTTCACTTCCACTACTATCAAGGATTCCAATTGATAGTCACACGGGCTCTCAATAGGTTTAGTGAAAAGTTTTAAAGGAAATTTTAGAGAAATTTCCATGATTGTTTGATAATTTTGTATGACCCTATAATAGCTAGATAATATTAAAATAAGACTAGAAACCCTTAACAACATATGATAAGCTTTGGGTGTACCTAGAAGCTCCATAAGGAGAATACATGTGGTCTTCAAATCTATTAAACTAGAAGTGTGGGAGGTATCTCAAGAGTTAGAAGCTACATGTCCTTTCTTCAATCTTTTGAAAACCATCTTGATGCCTTCAAAATTCACCTCCAATAGAGACAAAGCACTAGCACTCTCCCTTCACATGGAGCTCTCTTTCAGTATTTCTTTTTATCCCTATACTTGGTGCTTAAACAATAGTTTTCCCCTTTATTTTACTTTTGGAATTACCTTCCAAGTTTCCAACGTGAGCTTTTTCATGCAATCATAAGATTTTATTTTCAATTTTGCATGAAAACTTCCTATCTTTTAGTTCTTGGTGAGGAAACATGACTTGGAAATCTTAAAAGGTGAGATGGGTGTTGGAATATTGGTTTGACATCTAAATGGGTTTAACATATTATAGATTTTATAAGATATATTAGAAGGAAATAACTTCCTTTGTTATCTCCTTCATTTGAATGGGTTTTCACTATATGTTGGAAGTGATCTTTTGAGTGCCTTAAGAAATATTTTCATTACCTTTCTATGTACCTTTGGGATGAGATTTGTTAATTTCATATTTGTATGTCTTTATGACTAGACCCTTCACTACTTACAAGGATATACTCACTACTTCTCAGAGAGATACACTTATTTATAACTCAAGTATTTCTGATTAGAAGGCATTTGAGATACAAACACATGATCAAATAAACAAGTACAGAGGGCTAGTCAAACTATGACAATCTCTTCCAAGTCTAGGGCAGTCTTGGGCTTGCTTATTAAACTATTACTTTTCTTATTGTCACTCAGTTGTAAGCATGTTGGGGGTGTTGCTATTAGACTATCATGGCTATTGCTCTTTCCACTTGTTATCAACCTCAAAAGGATGCTCACATTTAAATTATCATAGCATAGATACTTGACGAAGGATTAGAAGAAATTGGAATCATTTATTTCAGCTTTTCAATGACTTGTCACGAGAATTCCATTTTTCATGCCTTGCTAGATGAGGTGTGACATAGATACTATTAATTGTCTTACTCTTATTGTTGTTTTTTCTTTTGTTGAGCTCTTCATAATTGTCTTACTTTGTATGTTTTTATAACTGCTTATTACTATCAAGGGGGTGTATGACTGTGGCCCAATGACAGTGACCTATATCATGCTACCCTTTTCCTTGTATACCTTAGGATATTCATGAAATATGACTGTATACTATAACTTGTATGCTTGGAAAGGCTTTGTTGACTATTTTTTAAATGAATTACTCCTCATCTAGATATAATTTTTTGCTTGATGGTTAAACTACATGCAGAACAATTTTATCAAAGCAACACGAAAACAAAAACACCTTGATGTCAACAGAGCTATTGATATTGATAGTAATCAATATCAACTAGTGGACAAGAATGTGCAACACAATCATAGTTGTGTTGAAGTTGAGGTAATATAATAGTTGTTGTGGACAAAAAATTATAGCTTTTGCATTCTTTACTTAGCTTATATTAACTTTGCATGATGATTAAACCACATGTAGATCAATTATATGAAAGCATAATGAAAAGGAAAAGACCCTGTCAATAGAGCTCTCGACAAAGCTACACAACTTCAAGACAATGTTGATAGTGATTATGCTGAATTCAAGGAGTATGTGCATGATATTTATAGTACTAGTGGTGTTGAACTTGAGGTGAGTGCTATGAAACGTTACTTTTCCTTGATTCTGAAACCCTTCATGTATTAATGACTATTATGATCCCATATAGTGAAATATATTTAACTCTTCTTTCATAGTTCTTCAAGTAGCAAGAATCTTTGTATTTTAGTGGTAATTTTTCCTTTGATCTAAACTAATCTTTGCATCACCAGCTCAATTATATATTTTTTGGTATTGTAACAATCTATTTGGGTGATTCCTGATCTATTAGAGAGCCACTAGTGTGACTCAGACCCATGCCTAGCGATATCTAGGCCACTAGTGTCCAACATTGAACAACAACCCTTAGGCAGTTGGATTATGTTTGTTAAATGCAGGTTCATCTCATTAATTCTTATTTACTTGGCTTTTATGCTTATCACTATCTTTCCATATGCATTCTTGTGATTGGCATCTTTATATTTGCTTGCTTTCATGTTTCCCATAGAAAGGACCTACTCTGATACCAAAATGATGCAATCCAAGAATGGGTACCTTTAGTAGGTAGCCAGTCCAAACATCCTCTCACATGTAAGAATTTATTTTCAAATTATTGCAACAAGAGGCTAAAAAATTGCTAATATTTAATTCAGAAACACCAACTTACAAAGATAGCTCCAATCTCATCTTAGTGTAAACTCATAATTAAGAAAAATTAAAACATTATTACAAAACCAAAAAAAATCACAGTAGATTTCTGACCAAAATCTTCAACACATATTCAACCCTACAGAGACATACTACAAAATTCATATAGGTGACATTTTAGACAAACTTTGTACTACTGTAACTTTAGACTACAAACCACACCATATAATTTTATTTTTTAAACCAGACTGTACGCATCAGGCTTTACAAACTTTAAGGTAAGCCACAACCAAGCACTCAAGCATCTCTTCATTAGCCATCTGCATAGTTGCAAGAATCCAATAGCGAAAAGTTGTTCTGGAGCTAATTAGTCTATTTCAAATTTGTTTGTAGGAACACCATACCTCCATTTTAAAATATCATTTGTGCATATTACAAAAATAGGGGCAGGATCCTTGACTAGAAAATAGATAAACATTGAAGGTCTATTTTTTCATTGGATTTTGGTAATCCTAAGTCATAGCATTTATGTCTAACATATACATCATTATTGACCAAAATCTCTTGGATCTTTGGTCTACATTCATTTGGGGGTTCTATTTTTTATGACCAGATTTGGATTTTAAACATCAGTTTAATGTTTTGGGAGAAATTTATTATAGTAGATGAATTTGAAATGGTAGAGATAAACAACAAGAAAGAGAAGAAATTAGTTAGGAGAATAGACAAGAAGAATTTTTTGAGGAAGAACATAGACAACAACATCAATAGAGTGTTGAAGAGAAAAGTAGTAGCATCTGTAGGAAACAATTTACACAACAGTTCTAGATAGTGAGATTACATAATAATTTCGGAAAGTTTTGTGATTAGTATGCAATATGGCTCTAGGAAAATTCACCGCCAGCAATTCACCATCGGAAAATTTGTAATGTCCCTAATAGGAATATTATTTTTATTGTTCTAAATTACCAATTCCAAAAAAAATGGATGATTTAGAGAGGACCTTATTTTGATTTCATCCCTTAAATGTAAACTATGATCATTACTATATCAAATATAATTATGATCAGAATTATTGTACCACTGTTATTGTTGATTGTTATCCCTTTCTCCCTTACTCACATTCCATTCTTCTCCCTTATTCACTATTTATATCCCTGTGCTTGTAATATTTTTATATACTCTTCATACATCTGGTTTATATGTAAATATTATCCCTTGACAAGTTTGGAATAATTTTAACTCTCTAGCACTTGTTCATACTTCATCACACAACTATTTTTAAATCCGATTCACAGTTTATACTGATGTTTTATCTTTCTCTTTTTTCAGAAATAAATCATTCCATTCCCACACATATTTATGATAATCATATTTTAATCCAATAGGTATATTCCTTTCCTTCATTCTGCTATCTTTCTTCAGATTTCCTATTGATTATCTTCTTTATTATATTAAGTTCATGTTGTCTTCCTTATTACATATATTTATTTATTTTCTGATCCTTGTCTCCAACTATATCCACTGCTGTTTCAAATTTCATTTCTCATTTTCTCCCCCTTCCATCATATGTTTTTCCTCCTTATATACTTCTTATGGAGGGTGAGTGGTCACATCATTGCATCCCTTACCAAGGAATGTGTCGCTTCTTTAATTGCATCCTTATATAATTATAATTGTTGCATTATTTTATTTACTGTCTCAATAAATGAAGCGTTGTCTTCTTAAAATGAACTGTTGCCTTTAGTTTATTTTATTTTTTATCCTCCCCTAAATAATTGCTTGCTTCCTTAAAATGTATCGTTGCTTATGAGAAATGGGACACAACCTTTGTGGATCACTACCACCTTTGGCATAACAACACATTATTTTTATATGAATATCTTTGTTATTATAATAATAGTAATTAATAATTTGTATTGTTTAATATTTATATTATAATTGTAATGTCATCACATGATAATTATGATTATAATAATATTTAAATGGTTAATATTTAAATATTTGTATTTGTGATACTTATTTTGTTAATATTTATAATATTATATTATGATTATAGTTATAGTAATATTAAATTGTTAATATTTTTAAATATGTAATTTATCATTTATTTTATTTATTTGCATTTCAAAACTTAGTTATTTCAATGTTCTATTTTGGGGACATGAAAAAACTCACCGCCAACAATTCGCCGCATTAATGCAATTAATTTTCTCGTGGCAGTGAATTGTTGGTGGTGAATTTTCTTTGAGGTGAATTTATCATGGCGGTGAATTTTTTGAATTGTTGGCAATGAATTTTTTTGGTGTCATAATAAGTTTTGATGTAAAAGACATTTTAATAAATAGAAAAATATAATTTTTCTATCTCATGAATCCTGGTATTCTCATTTGATCTCTATAATTAATTGTTTTATTTTCTTTATTGCCAACAATTGGCATCAGATCAACAGTCTTTGTAGCTTATTTCATATTTGGATTTTATTTCCATCATTTTATACAACCTATTCATTATTATTAGCATGATATTCATGGTCTATTTAGCACTATAGCCAACTATCATTGTAGGTTTGCATCCTTGATGTGAAATATAAATACAAAATGACTAATAGTAGTTTTATGTACGTAGAATCAATTTTTTTCAATCGTAGAGGCTAATATCATAAGAGAACCAATTCATGCAAGAACTTAGAGGTTGGTTTTCCTTAAAAATGCTTTCATTGAAATTTTATATGGAGATTTTGCTTCAAACAAGATATTTTTGATAGTTTATGGTTTGTAATGTGTATGGTCTTCCTCTGTGTTTCAAATACAACAAAAATTTTCATGTTGGGCTCTTGGTCACTATCAAATGAATACGCCTTACTTCAAATATTTCAAAACAAAAATTTCTCTGGCAAAAGGTTTTATTATTTCATTTTGTATAGATGACTTTTTAAGTAATCAACTATTTATACTTAAATTGTCTTGCACCCATCACCCCTTTTTCTTTTATTTTCCTAAATATTTAGTTTTCAACTTCATTCCATGTTACAACTTAACATGCAATATTGTGCTCTAACTCTCAATTAGCCATCAAAAACAACCAATCTCTTTCACTCTTTGAGGCACTTAATGATAGACCAACAATGCAGTATCTCCATGACCATCCTCATAGTTACCTTAATGCCATGGAATAGGCTAAACACAAACCATACCTTTAACTGTATATAGCCTATTATATTGAATTCTTTAGAGTTACACTATGGTTATGTGGGTGCAAGAATGGATCTAGTACTCAATGGTACTTAAAAAATAAAAATCTAGAGAAATCTGGAAATCTATCTCCTCTCATTCTTTGTCCATTGATCAATTTCATCATGTTCACTGCCCATTGTATTCCACTTGTAGAAAAGGAAATTTCTGGTCACAACATGAAGTCATGGGAGTTTAAGGTTTATTTCATGTTTTTAGGATTTTGTATTGTATATTACAGTTCAAAACCTTAAAATATTTTCCTACAAAATGTTTCTCTTGGTCATCTAACATTTGTACATTTAAATCATAATTTAATAGTGGCATGATTTTTCTTTCCTGCCTATGGTTTTGAAATGAGCTACCCCTTTTGTATGAATTTTTTTTTGAAGGTTCAGTTTGTCAAATTGTTGGATTAGAACTGAGTGAATGTGTAGAGGTTTATGATAGGATCTGATAATATATATAAATGCACACATTATAACTCTTGATTATATGCAATAACAAATTTATATATATTCAAGTTTACCATGGAATGTTCTTAACACTCAACACTATGCTTTCAATCAATTTGAACCAACAAAAATACTCCTTATACAATGGTGAATAGCATGTGACATAATAGAGGTATTTTATAGCTTGAGTACGAGCCTAAGACTAACCAAACACTCAAAAATTTATCCAATAAGAAGATTGTAACATGTTGAACATAAATACCAGTTTATAGGGACTCTTGGCAATGGCATGTTAAGTTGGAGCTGAATGTCTGCAGAAGTGAGTGACTAAACTATTGACAACATTTGTTTCCTGAGTTCCCAAACACTCCACAGAGAGATTTATAACTATTCATGGCATTCGAGAAAAAACCAAAACTTCCCAGCAGCTATGTATGGCTTCTTGTAACGTACGACAATCACCCAAAAATCCAACTCATCACTAAACCTTGGTTTTGCTACTCAAGAATGATTGTTCAGCTATAACATCAATTATAAATCACTACCCTATCCATTTCCTACTACAAATTAAAAATACAAGCTCAAACATGGGTCAGTTGCTTGTACGACCCAACAAAATTGGCATTAGCTTAAAACTTTGTTTTAACACTATCTTAGAAGGTAGAATCATTTTAATATTAGAAGCATTGTGTTATTTGTGCAATTATCTTAGTGTCATATTTTCATACTGGTAAGAGTTTACTGTGGGCGGGTCTTATATGTTCATGAGGTATTTGTTTGAATTTCATCATTGAATTCAATAATATATGATTTATTTAGTATTCTTTTGATATTATTTTGTTGGTATTGTACTAGTTGAAAGCTGTTGCAATGATATTATGGTCTCATGTAATTTTTTTATGCTTGAATTCCATTTGCACATGTGTGAAGACTGATTATTGTCTCCTTTGTGTTTGCAGCTTGTAATTGTCCTTCACTTATATTTTTGGGGCATGTTGACAGTCTTTCTATATCATTGGCTCAAAAGGATATCCCATATATTGAATTGATTTGAAAGACACCCCTAGATAGCATGTAGAATGCCTTTGGCCAAAGGGCCTAGCCATGCCATTTTATTTTGTTGGGATAAATAACTTAAACCTACTACAAAGCCAAAAGGTCCTTGGCTTTTGCTTAGAAAAAGTTGTCTTACTTAGTTTGAATGGGGATATATCACAGTGCAATTGGAGAACATGTTTTTGACATAAACCCAACTCTTTGTTTCTCCATATCTTAAACAACATGCAAATTTTGTTGCTGATAGTTCCCAAGAACAATAGCTAGTCCATATACTTCATCTCCACTACTTAAAATGATCAGAAAGCTTACTAAAGTAGAAGCAGTAACAATAGAAACATCATCTGTATCCAGTATCAACTACAATAAATCGATTTAGTTGATATGTGCTTCATGTGTATGCATTTATTTAATGTTATTTTGATTAGGAAAGAGTATTTAGAAGATTGATTGATCAATTGTCACGCTATTTTTGTTTTTTGTTTTAGTTTTAAAGTATGTTAAAATTGCAATTTGCATACTAATATTTCTCAATTTCCTTGACACACCACTGACACAGGGTAGAAAAAGTGTTACAACTTTTTTTGTATATATTGTAAACAAAATTGTATATATTTTAAACTACACTTCCTTTACATGTTTACTTCTATATATTTTTATATCGACGTAACCCTTGCAACCCCCTTGGTGCAAGTGCTAGTTTTACCACACACATGCAAGTACTATTTAAGTAAGTAATGGTTGTTTTATTATGAAAACAAGGGTAATAATTACTTATGTAATATAATATGTTTTTTTCTTTTTATTTTTGTAGAAATGTATTGATAAGCTCAAAGAAGGGGATAAAGTTAGGGTGTTGGATCCATTTGATGGTGATGTTGTGGGCGTTGGCCGGATTCACTCCCTATCTATTGTACATGGATTCAACTTGAAAGGAACAGGAGATGCAAATGTAAACATTTTAAAGGTCACAAGTAGCATACCCTTGTTTATGAAGACAAAATAGATGGATTTGTTTGTCTGAAAGAGAAAGAGGGAACCTTCACACGGTGGCCACTAAAATATTTGCAAAAAATGACATAGTTGAACATGTTTATTATGTACTAGTTGTTAGACATCTTGGCTCACTACTTTATGCAGTATTTTAAATATGTTGTTCAAGGATCTTAATTATCATGGTGTATTTGAAAGGTTGGAAACTCTTAGACAACTTTGACATTTTTTATTATATTTACATATATACTCTTAGACAACTTTGACATCTTATAACTTGATATATATATATATTTGAATTAATTTTTTTATTGTAGATTACCTTTATTTATCATGATTTTGAATCAATATTTTAATTCTAGCATGTTGTAGCTTGTTCGTATATGTAATATTTTTATTTTCTTTTATGTTTTAGTTCAAGTTTAATATTATGTTAGTTTTGCATTATAAAATTTATGGTATTTAATAAATTATTCATTTCATGATTATATTTACTACCAATTAATGAAAATCAGTAAATAAAAATGACTAAATTAATGACTAAATATATGACTAAAGTAATGATTAAATTAATGACTAAATAACTAAATTAATGACTAAATATATGACTAAATATATGACTAAATTAATGACTAAAGTAATGACTAAATTAATGACTAAATATATGACTAAATTAATGACTAAAGTAATGACTAAATATATGATTAAATAAATGACTACCATGACTAAATAAATGACCATTTAACAACAATCAATGACTAAATTAATGACTAAATTAATGACTAAATATATGACTAAATCAATGACCAAATCAATGACTAAATAAATGACCAGTTAACAACAATCAATGACTAAATTAATGACTAAATATATGACTAAATTAGTGACTAAATATACAACTAAATCAATGACTAAAATAGTTTAGTCATAAATTTGGCCGTGTTATAAATGACCAGCAATAAACTACTAATAGTCACGTGACTAAAATTAGTCATTTATATGCAATTTTTAGTAGTTTATTTAGTCATATACATTAGTATTTTATTTTCAAACATACATGTAAATTTTATTCGTTCTATTTTCTTATACAATATACATTTTTCAATCTCATCAAAAGAACAATAATGCATTCGTTTCCATAAGATATTTGCACTTAATGGGGAGAATTTTTGACTTCATTGAGTATCAATTTTGAAATAGATAGGAGAATAAAAGAATTTATGGATAATTAGTAGTTTATTTTCAAACATACATGTACATTTTATTCATTCTATTTTCTTATACAATATACATTTTTGAATCTCATCAAAAGAACAATAATGCATTCATTTCCATAAGATATTTACACTTAATGGGGAGAATTTTTTACTTCATTGAGTATCAATTTTGAAATAGACAGGAGCATAAAAGAATGCACGGATTTGTTCCTTCACTAACTATAATTTTCACACTGAAAGGAAATTTATGAAATTTTCAAACATATGTAGATGTCATGATCTTTCGTGGTGTGTGAGATTCTAGATTCCATTCTTGCTTACTGTGATCATTTAGCTAAGTGTTCCTACCTATATCAAGTTCTCATCCTTCAACCTATTTCTTGCACACACATTCTTACACTTGTCCACTTATCAGAAAACTTTAACTGATAATCTCATGAAAAAATTTCTTAAATCACAAAATTGCATAGTATTCATTTTCAATTTCATTATTGCATTTTATCAAATTCATAAATAAAAAAGATAATTCTATTTTCCAAATATTTCAATTTTCTCAATATTTAAAATGCAACATTGAAATCGATATGACAAGAGTAGTAGTAAGCAGGTTGATCGATGTCAAAGACATATAATAAACAATGTAAACATTTTGGCCCTTTTCTATTGATGTCAAAGGGGGAGAGAAAGTCATGTGGAAAAGTAAACCTATAAATGGGGAGAGTATAATAAACTAGTTGATTAAGGGGGAGAAGTAATCTGAAGAGTTTCAGTATGTTGCTATCTAGATTTGTTGTGTCTTTGATGGCTTTTCACATCATGTGTTGCCATCAATGACAAAGGGGGAGATTGTTGCAAGTATGAGCAATTGGTGCTATCATTGATGTCAACAAGCCTATGTTGTCATTGGTGTTTATTATTGGGTGATATTGTTGCAAGAATGTAAGAAGTTGATGTTATCCATGATTTGATTAGTTGCATTATGTTTTTATTAGTAAAACTATTGGTGTCAACCTCTACTATTACTTTGATAATCTTTTGTCTATGGATATGTGGTTGAGTTTCTATGTTGTAGTTGGCTTGGTGGTATTGAGTAAGTGTTGAAGACGATGAGGATGTGTCTTTGGTGCTTGGTTTCTAAATGCTTTTGAGAAAATTTGATAAAAAGAGGAAATAGTGTGTTGTAGTGGTGTTTTGGGTTGTAGAGGCATGTTCTTGTGTTGCTTTGCATTTCTTCTAGGTTGAAGATATTCTTGTTCATTTTGGATATGTTGGTGAGAGATGTTCAGAGGTGTTATATCTAGAATTTGGTGTGTTTGATTGTTGTACAAAATAATTTCTTTTCACTAGTGTCTAAACTATGTATTGTAGAGGTGTCTAGGAGAAATGTCTTTGCTCTACATTTCTTTGTAGTTATGTTTCAGGTCTTGCAGATCTGAGGGTGTGTTGATTGTGTTGGTATCTTCATTTAGTCAAGATGGTTTGAGGTTTGGTACTTTAGAAGTCAATTTCTTAAGTAAAATTGTATGACAAGATTATCTAAGTGTACTAGGTGTGTACATTCTTTAGGTGGAAGTTGTTACAAAGGAGTTTGTTGCATTTCAAAGTATTTGAGGAATATTCTAGAACATGTTCAAGCATGGTGTGTGGTTTTCAAGTCTTCCTTGGACTTAAGGAAGTGTGTACTTAAAATTTTAATGGTGTTTGCATGGGTAACATCTAACCTAGTGTTTACACTAGTTGCAGTGGATATATATTTGTAGAAGTGTTTTGTAGTGCAGTGTTGTTGATTTGGGTCCTAGCTAAGATGTGATGTGGTATGATTTCACTTCTGTCTATCATGGAAGTCTTTTTCCGCTGATCTAATTTGAATTTGTATGGTTGATGTGCATAGACAACCTTGTAGAAGGGTTTCAAGGTTGAGGATGGTATAAATAAGAGTTGAGTTGTTGAGGAATGATAAGATATATACAAGATATGTGAATGATGAGAATTGTAGAGTGTTAGAGTACAAATTTGAGAAGTGCAATGTGAGCTTTCATGTGTTAGTTTGTTGGATGTATTGAGTAGAAGGTGGTTACAATTCTTCAATCAAGTTGTGAAGGTGTTGGTAAAATTGTGGTGGATTCTCTATTGCATTGAGATGCTTTTCTCTATGTAACATTTCTTTTCCATCTTCTTTTCTATTTTGACAATGAGCCTTTTGGCAACGAGTCTTTCTTCATTTGGGCAGTGAGCCCTCCAACAATGATCCCTATTGTATTCAATGTTGATATTACTTATATTGTGATCTAGTCCTCACCATGGTTTTTCCCTTAGATTTTCCACATAAATTTGGTGTTCTTTTGTGTATGGTGTTAAGTTATTTCAGTTTCTGTTATTTTCTTTTCATGCTAATCCATCATAACAAATTTAAGGTTTAAATTAATGAATATGGATCTGAATGTGTATGATGGTTTTGAATTTTAAGGTACAACTAATTCACCCCCCTCTTAGTTGTCTTGTGCATTGTTAAGTTATTTCAATTTCTATTATTTTCTTTTCATGCTAATTCATCATAACAAATTTAAGATTTAAATTAATGAATATGGATTTGAATGTGTATGATGGTTTTGAATTTTAAGGTACAACTAATTCACCCCCCTCTTAGTTGTCTTGTGCATTCAACAAATGTAACTATATTTTCATAGTTATTATATTTGTATATCTATGTATAATAGTTATATCATTATTTATATAAGTGAATATATAAATAGCTTAATATTAAAAAGAAATAAAAATTAAATTAAATAAATTTTAAATTCAAATGATTTGCATGATAAATATATGATCATGGCATGAGGAGAAAGTTCAGTTCTAAAAATAAAGAGATACTCCAACTAGAGTTGAGCACTTGCATGGAAATATGAAAACCATGAAAAGAAAGCTCAATGAAGGAGGAGGAGTGACTATTTTGATATCATTACTGACAAAAACTGAGGATTGGCATTAGAGTATCTGAGCAGAGTTGAGGAGTTAGCATGTAGAGTAGGAGACTAGGTATTACCCTGTTATTGTTGTTTGTAACATGGCTTAGGAATGCATGGTAAAGGAATAATTAGAACCAAATCTGTACGTTTAAATGATGAATGATATTGTTATTGTATTGTGGGGTTTGAAGGAAATTAATTTTTTTATCATAACATGTATTCAGTTATTTATATCAACTAGTATATGTCTTGTTCTACTCGTGCATACATAACAAAACTTATGTGTTGACCTTAATGCCTTAGTATATGAAATTGATTTTCCTATAATTTTTTATGGAAATTCAATATATTTTTTTGTACCTCTATTATGCATGGACCTATATAGTGAATCGATTAAGACATTTAGTTTCCATATATATTATATATATGTGTAAATACCATCATATTGTTTCACTTGTAGCACTTGAAACCATAGAATTGACCATGTTTTTAAAAATATCCATGGTTGTTAAAACAATAGTATACATATATCTATGAATTTATAAATATAGATATGTACATGAAACTATATATATAGTGTGTATTTTCCATGAAGTTAATACTAGTAAACATTTTATTTTTGTTGTGATGATTCCACAGTAAAATTGTAAAAACTAAATACATGAAATTGTCATTTAATTGTTATGAATCTGACTTTTTATTTCCTCATCATATTAATGATATAATTATAATTATATATATACACATATATATACTCATATATATATATGTGTGTATACATATAACTATATAAATATAATGGTACAAATATACATCATATGTTTTGATTATATGGGAAAAACAAGTTTTGAAGGGACTCGAAATCCTTTACAATATTAGATACAAAATTTTGTTAAAAAGATGGGCCAAACTAAACCAAAAAAAGACCAACACAAAGAAACCAAGGAAAAAAGGGTGTTAAACAAAAGATAAAATAGTGAACCATCAACAACACTCAACAGCGACGAAACAACAAAAAACCACCCAAAGACCAAAAAATAGCAGAACAAACACTAATTCATGCTGCTTAAGGTGTTGGCCACCTCAAGCTCCTAGCTCCTATGCAATTCAATCATTTCTATAGCTCCTTCTTCTTGGCTTCAAAAGATCTTTTCCAATCAGTCGGCCCTTTATGAGCAGGGCCTTTGGTGTCATATTTCGCACCCTTCTTTCCTTTTTCTTTAGTTGTATGCTCCTTCTCCATAAGCTCATAGAAGTATAGTTGGCCCTCTCTTAAGTCACTAATCTTTTTTAACAGGACTTCCAATGAGTCTGTACTATTTTTCATAGAGATATGGCATGTATGCAACAAATTTTTGATGTCTATATTGGTGCTTGCAACCTTCACTTCCAACCTAGTCAACTATTCTTCACATAGGGTTTTGAAATCCTGGAATGAACCTTCAAGGTCCACAATCCTATCAATAAGAATGTCAGAATTTTTTTTTTTGGCACATTCCTCAGGTTCTCTTTCAAACCCCTAATTTTAATATTCACTTTATTGAACTCTAGAATAGTCCACTTAGATAATTTAAAAGTACTAGTGGCCCTAGCCCTATCCATGTCCAGCAATTGAAACATTGAGGGAGATTTATCATTTAAATAAGAAAAATCCTCAGAGAGGGGGTCTACCTTTAGGGTTCTGATTTAGTATTCATCCTCTCAGAGTCTTCCTCACCTTGACCCTTATTATCACCCTACATAGCATCATTGAGTAAGTTCTGAGCCAACGAGTTCTCAATATTCACTGTGTTATCACCGGTAGCCTTCTCCTCATCTGACACCTTGGCATCCTTCACAAGAACATTAGAGACCTAGTTTTTTAGCTTCACAGCATTTGGATGACCTCCTTGGATAGTCCTTGGCCTCCGAACCAGGAACTTTCTCCTATCAATCCTCCTTACCACCAACATCAATTTCACCCGACCAATATCCAACTCCACCTTCTTGGGAGAAGAATCCTCCGACCCCACCTCCATGTCCTCGCTATCAAAGAGAATAATGCACTTAGGCGCATGACTACTTTTAGGACAAATCTTCTTCCTCTTTTTTGAAGAGGTGGCCTTAGGGGACTAAGGACCCACCTCCTCCTCTTCATCCCATTCATCATCTTCGACATTTTTGGCATCCAAACCAGAGGAATCAGACCCATCACTCGGAGTCTTCCCCTTACCCATAATAGTAGGGGTGGGGAGGAGAGATTTGACATGCTCCATGATTAGAAGAATGAGGCCCTCATGGAGGATCGGGGTCTTCCTATTTTTTAAATGTGCATACATTGAAATCTCCATAGATGAAATTAGGAAAAAAGGAAAAGAAACAAACAACCCATGTCTGAAGTGGTTTAAGAGCGTGAATGGTATCCTAGAATTATAGTAAACCTACCTTCTAGTGTCACATAATGAACTATTACCTCAGCCACCTCCACCCAAATCTTCTTAAGTGACATGTGCTTATAGCCCCAACTCTCCATTTTAACCAACTTATTCCTCTCATCATCCTTAAAAAATTGGGCCATCGCATCCTCATTACTCTTCTTGTCCTTAAAAAACTTGCGGCCTACCATCGACATCCTCGTCACAGCAGCTATCATCTCCCCATTCACCTCCACTTCCAGACCCTTTATCAGAAGCTTCCTATCATGCCAACAGGAAACAAATTCCACCAACACATTTGAGTCGTGCCCATGCAAACATTCTAGGAACGACAAAAAATTCCCATGGTGCAAAATCTTCCATAGTTTTTTCTTCTTCCTTAGACCCGCACAAGTATGTGGTTCTATTTTGCTTTTTTCGCCACCCATTTTAGTAGACACCTGATGGAAAAACCCTTACAAAAATCATTCGAATAAAATCCAGTAATCTGGGAGAGACCCACAAAGCATGTGAATCAGAATAAGGTACTAAGGCTTAAATGCCTCCACCGCCTAATATCATCCCACTCCATCATTATGCATTAAACTCCTAGCTCTCTTGGGAATGATCAATCCCTCCTCCCACACCCGAGACTCATTTAATCTTACAACTTCATTGGAAAAAAATTTGCCAAAGAGTTTCCCTCTGAGAAAATGTGAGATATGTGAGTCTCTTCACACACACTTAACATCATTATACTAACTTTAATTAATTTCTCCACATCCAACTCGGCATATGGGTGCCACATAGGTAATTAACAACATTTAAAGAGTCACCTTCAACCCATAATTTTGATCCTCTATCCACAACAAATTTTATGCTTGCAAATGCAGCTTCCACCTTGACACAGTGATTGGTACATCATATGTTATGAACTAGTTTCTTATGGATTTAACTTGCATAAAACCAAAGATTAGTTAGCATTACATATACACTAAATATTGTATAAAATTGAGAAATATCATTAGTTAGAGATCAAATTGCTTGTCAATAATCAAACTGCATGTCAATAATCAAATTGTGTGTCAATTATACATTTAACCATCATTATGCATGAAAGGATTGAAATAACAAAAGACCTTCATATAATCATTTTGCATGAAAATAAAAGGGTTATTTATTTATTTTATCATTGGATATATGCATGTTATATTGTCTTCATGAGGAAAGTAGTTTTCTTTTATATGTGATTTGGCTTTATCTTCTGAGACGAGTGCTAAATAGGTACTAACAAAGGGGAGTATATTTGTTTTTGAGATCTACCTACCATATGTGTACTATTGAAATAGATAGATGTTATTTTATTCTCTTGCCATATCTTGATAGTAGGGAATAACATGTTTATATGTGAAATGCATGTAGATATATCGGGTTGCATAGGATTCCATCATGTCAGTCATTTCTAGGTTGCTAGGATTATCATGCAGGGTCAAGTATTCTTCATGTTAGGAAGAATTTTCTGGAAGCATAAGCTTCATGGTTGGGCAAAAAAGTGCCTTAGCCATGTTCTCGTCTCTTGGTTTATGGATGAGCGGTAAGAGACTCCACTAATTATATTTCTTTTATATCTTTACTTATATTTTTATGACCAAATGGGCATGATAGCTTGAGTCATATTCTTGCATAAATTATATCTTGTACTCTATAATACTTGACTAGATTGTACTTCATGTGATGATATACCTTATTTCTAGTACTTAATATTCTATATTAGACACTTTTACATGTGATATGTAATTTTCCATTTGGATATGTTGAAGATGTTTCATTTTGGATTTCTATATATATATATATATATATAAATGAGTTACTATTTATTTTCATGAGATAGTCTAGGGTTTCAAACCTTACATTTTGGTATCAGAGCTCTAGTTTTAACACTAGGGCCTTTGTCTACTATGCTAAGTGCACACCTAAAATTGGGTTGGAGAATTAATTAATTAAATACAAGTTACTTAATTAATAAAAAAATTAATTCATCTATGTATAAATAAATTCTAAATTTATTTATATAGTTCATTTTCTAATTCTTCTATCTTAAATAATATTCTTCTAATCTTAATTAAATAAAAAAAATTAAATAGTTTGTTTTATTTAATTAACTTCTTCTTATTAAATTTAAATTCTAAATTTAAATTTAGTCACATGTCTACTACTTTTTCCACCTTCCTCCTCATCATGTGTCTTAACAAATTAAATATATCAAATATTTAATTTGGGTTTTATCCTCAACAAATTCTAAACAACTTTGGACACTTGGCTTTCTCCTTCACACTTGGAAGATTGTTATACTAAAGGGAACACTCTCCTTGATTCTCTCTAACCTCTTCACTTTCGATCGTTAGTCTCTCCAGATTAAATCCAGACCATTGGTTGCTACCACATCAATTTATGCCTTGGAAAATTAATAAATACAACCTCATTCTACATCAAAAAGGATCCCATCTTGAGCAATATTACTCTGCAGAATTTTCATTAGAGCATTTAGCATTTTTAGCATTTAGAATCCATTAGCATAATGATGACTTGGTTATTAGTTGCATCCTAGTTTTTGTAGTTTCTTCACATCATTATTATAGAATAGTCTCCATTTTCATACGACATCATAGCATCATCATCATATCCATCATATACCTTAACAATCAATCATGTAGGAATAGATTTCCTGCATTTTCCAGCATCTCATTCTTCAGGTTGTCATTCTAAAAGTCATAGTGCACAAACAATCTGAGAGCCATTATGATTTAATGAATCCTTGGAGATAGAGAACAATGGGATGACTTTAGGGAATGTGTTTGTTTCAATTCAGTTAGATTATCATTTGAATTCTCTAATTTAATGTTTCATTGGTGTGTTGTTTAGACTTAATTTGCTTATTCACATTTTAAACTCACACATAAATTGGTTCCCACTGTGGGGCCTAGCCCCATTTTTATTAATGTTTTATGTAAAGTTTGTTTACAGATTTGGACGTAAATTTCTATGTAGTGCACCTATGGTTTCTTCCGATGCATACGAAACATCTTTCAGCGCATACAAGCCCCGTTTTAGTGCATCCAACTCAGTGTTCAACGCATCAGGAAAATCTTTTAGCACATTCAACAATTCTTTTAGTATATTTAGTAGTTATTTTAGCACATTCAGTAGATCTTTTAGCGCATTCAACAGTTATTTTAGCACATTTGATTGATCTTTTAGCGCATATGGTCTCTATTTTAGTGCATCTGGTTTTCTTTACAGAAATTTAAAATTTTGAGAACTGATATATATTTTCTATTTTGCAAGGACTTAATATGCTTGTCAAAGACAATATCTAAGACTACTAATGGTGTTTATAGGGGCTGGAGTTATTGTTTTTCTTTGATTAAATTAGGTATCTAGTTTAATTAAGAGGATTAATGAACACCATGTACTCTATGCTTGTAAAGTGATAGGCCTATGCTTTCCCCTTCAATGGGTGACCAAAATGCCAAACTCACTCTTTTATTTTATTACAATAGCACCTTTAGAAGGCCTACCGTAGTGGGAAAAATTACTCACCCTACGGGAACGACCTAAATGGGAACAACTAAAGCCAAGTTTTCTAACCCACTATAATCAAAAGTGAATCTGAGGAAACTCACATTCAATGATAGTGTGCATTGATAACCATCCCCAAATCCTTTGTTTTAAAGGTTGGGAGGTCTCCTAAGGGAGTTTATCATATTTTTTGCACCGAATGGAAACCCTTACTAAGAACCTCAAGTGTAGAATCCAGTCAAGTCAATTTTTGAATATTTTTAATATTCACAGTGCAAGGGGAGGGAAGAATCAACCCCCAAGATACTCACCATATAACTATCATGGATTTCTGACCAAAAGTGGAGGACTCAACTTTGGTTAAGACCTGAGAAAGGCAAAAAAACATGCTCCCTCTAGGGGGTGACACGGTTGTGTGAGATGACATAGTTCTAAGATGTGGGTTGTGATATTATAAATGACCCTTGACATTAGGAGTGTTTGATCTATTTGCTCTTGTTCTATACATGTGGAAATCAAATGAATTAGACCATATTCTTAAATATACACTTAATGTTTAGATCATAGGCTTGAAACAACTATTTTACAACTTTCTACTATTTTTGAAACCACTATTCAAGAAAACAATCTATTTAGAACACTTAATTCACATGGTCCCCAAACAAGAAAACTAGGCAAACTCATTGTTCAAAAAAAAATTCATCCAGAAACACTCAATTCACTGAGTTGAAAATAAGAAAACTTGAAAAACTATCAAAAACAATGCCCATTTATAGTTTAGCACTTTAGCCCTCTATTCCAATGCATCTACCTGATCTTTTAGCGCATCCAGTTTCTGTTTCAATGCATTTAGTCCACCGTCTAGCACATTTAGTTCATATTCCAGTGCATTGCCTTCATTTTTCAGCGCATTTAGCTCATACTCTAGCGCATCTGGTTTATGTTTCAGCGTATCCTTCATACCTTTAAGTGCATTTAAGCCATATCCTGGTACATTTGTCCCATCTTCCAGTGCATTTACAAATCTGTCTAGCACTCCAAGAGAGCTTAGTTGAACTTGTGTCACCAAACTTTTTAGCACATACACCCTCTATTCTGGCACATGTGAGGAACAATCCAGCACATCTAGGCCATCTTTTAGTGCATCCATCCCATTCTCTAGTGCATTTTTACCGTGTTCTAGTGCATCCAGTTATTTCATAAACAAAGAGTTATTTTCACCATATGTCTGATTATTTGAACCACATTCAAGGATCATTTTTAGAGCAGAATCATTCCCCAGTCATAACATTGGTTTAAACTTGAAGAAACTAGCCTTTTCAAGTGAAAATTATTTAAGTAAACTAGGATATACCACCTTAAAGTGCCTAAATCATCAAACACATCTCTGACTATTAAGCTAAGTTTCATCATCGGGATCTATCATCCTTCATCATGAAATAATGTTGTATAGTCAGATCTCACCTTAGTCTGATCAATAGGATTTTTCATTCTATTTGACTTGGGTATATCCTTGGCACTCTCGAACAAAGATCAAAGTGTAGTAAAAATTTAACACTTGTATGCTCATTTTAACAAGGTCTCAAAAGCAAAAAATTAAAGAAAAGGAACTTGAAACTCAAACCACCATGGTTGAAGGTGAAGAAAACCCCTTTCATAGATTCCACCAACCTAAAAATGATGAAATCATCGAGGAAGACATTCAAACAGCTCAACAAGATCCCAAATTCCAAAAATTTATGGAAAATATTATGGAAAAAGAGAGAAATATATTTTCTAATTTTAGCCAACCAAGGTGTGAAACTTCCCAATGACTTTGATGTCAACCAATTAAAAGGAGCTCCTAAAAAAAAAAAAAACTGATCCACCAAACATAGATCCGATGGCTATTTTAACTCATCAAATGCAAAATCTCCAACAACAGATCAAAGACATGCAAAGAGGAACTACAAAAAGATATGTGTTGCAAGACATCTGCCCATATCCTTTTGATAGAATAGTGAACATGATTCCTTTTCCCAAACATTATGAATTTCCAAAGTATGATAAATATAATGGCAAAATCGATTCTATAGATCATGTAAAGGAATTTCGCACCATAAGTCTTGAGTTTGCACATGAAGAAACTTATTTAATGAGATTGTTTTCATGAAGTTTGGGTGGCCAATGCATGCAATGGTTTTCACAACTCCCACCAGGTATCAGATCATTTGAAGAGCTGGTCAAGAAATTCATCACACAATATTCATACAACATCCAACATGAAATAACCATGAAAGATCTTTGCAATGCAAAAAAGGAAAAAATGGGGAATCATTTCTCGTATTTTTACAAAGATGGAAGAGATTATTTGCTAGATATCCTCATCCTATACCTGAAAAGGAAACTTCATTGACAATCTAAATGATGATATGAGTTATAGAATCGAATTGCAATGCCCACCCAGCTTTGAGAAGATGATTGAAAATGGAATCAAAATCAAAGAAGCCTTGATTAAAAGAGGGGCTAATAAAAATATACAATGAAGGAAACAACTCAGCCAAATCCTCCAATCATTATAACAACAATGAGAAACCTAAATTCTGGCAAAGAAATAAGAATGTTGGTAATGATGTTGCAGTTGATACAAAAAATGCAAAACCAGCCTTTAACTTAACTGTTGTTGCCTAAAAAAAAAATCAAAACAACAATCAAAACACCAATAAAAATACAAATCAAAACAACAATCAAAACAATACTTAATCTAGAACACCATCAAATCGAAGAAGATTCACACCTTTGGGATAGTCATTGGAATCAACATTAAAAGAGCTTCTCGCAGCCAAGATTATCATATTATCAGAGGCATAAGATTGGGAACCAAGAGTTAAATCATCTTGGTGGAATGATGTGTACTATTGTGATTTTCATCGAAACAAAGAACATAAAAAAAATGACTGTATGCAAGTGAAACACTTGGTACAATATTTGATTAATAGAAAAGAGTATTGTTAGAAGGACCTCAAATAAATAATGATCATGGAACATTCAAGAATCCTTTACCAAACTATGAAAAAGAAGAATCCTATTCTTCGAATGACAAAGGTAAAAATGTGAACTATGTTTATGACACCACTATCCTTCACATTTCTGCAGTTGAAGATAAGAATAATGACATTGAAACCAATGAAGAACAAGATATTATTGCAACTGGTAATCAACTCAATGACAAAAACATCAAATCAAATCAAACAATACATGGATACAACTGATAATCAGATTAATGCCATTAAAATCAAAGAAAAACAAGACAATTTACCAGTCAATGCAGCCACAAGAGGGCAGTATAAATTAATATTAAAAGGAGTTGAATCTAAAACACCTATTGCCTCTTCTACATCTAGAAAATTTGTTGCTCCTTCACATCAATACAACATAGTTGATCAATTTCAGAAAATCCCAGCTCAGATATCAATATTGGAGCTTCTCAAAATTTCTCCAACCCACAAGGAGATTTTGGAACAAGCTCTAGTGGCCACCACAATACCAAATAATCTAGAATTTTGTCAATTTTAGGCCATGGTGGGACATTTGACCGCACCTCATTGTCTATCATTTTTTGAACATGATGATGTATCACTTACTCATCCACACAACACCACCCTATATATGGAGGTTTTAATTCATAAACATTGGGTCGAACATGTTCTAATAGATGGAGGAGCCGGTCTAAATATATGCACTTTAAAGCTTATCTGTGCATTAGGATATTCAAAAAATGCAATCGATGCTAGAAGAAAGATCACTATAAAAGCCTATGATGATGAAGAGAGATCCTCCCAAGTATTGATTGTGTTACCAATTCAAGTGGGACCAATTGTAAAGGATATAATCTATCAAGTTTTAGACAAAGAGTTGACATACAACATACTCTTGGGATGTCCTTGGATTCATAAAATGCAAGAAGTGCCATCAATGCTTGAAATTTCCTTTCAATGGACAAGAAATCACTATTTTAGCTAATTCCAACAATTCTCAATACTGCAACACGCTCAAAAAAGTACAAGATACTTTTGTACAACATAATAGAGAAGCTCACACTCCTAGTTCATCAAATAATGAAAGACAACTAAATTATTTATCAAAATGGGTTGAGAAAAAGGTTCAGTCAAAGGATAAAGATATTAGTGATTCTACTCCATCAAGTAACAAAAGTCAACTAAATCCTTTGTCAAATCAGCTTGAGGAAAAGGTTCAGTCAAAGGACAAAGGCATTGGTGATTCTAGTCCATCAAATCATGAAAGTCAACTCAATTCATTATTAAAGCAGTTTGAGAAAAAGATCTAATTGAAGGACAAAGGCATGGGTGAATATTCAATTGAACAGTCCTTGTGTCTTTCATAGTTACTACCTTCTCCCAAGTCATATGGAAAACCATTGACATCAAGACAACAATCTTCACAACCAATCACACTCTTTGATCTCGTAGATTTGTAAAACCAGGCACTTAAGAGGATGAATTTGAGGATAAAGAAATTTTAAATTGGCTTTACAAAGATGAATAATCCCAAGCATCAACTTCTAATGTCCAAACAAAGCAATATGGTAAAGGGTTTACAATCCTAGAGAAGATGGGATATGAAGGAAAAGGTCCTATTGGTAAAAGAAAAGAGGGTATCGTGAAACCAATACAACCTATCACACTCCATGAAAAAGATAAAAAAAGACTAGGATACAAAGAAGAAACAAGGGAACACACAAAAGAGAAGATTTGTGAGTGAATCCTATAGCTACAAGCTAGTTCTAAAACTGATTCAAATGAGTATGAATGGGATTCACTGTCTAAGGAATCTTGTCAAGACAAAGAAGTTGATGTGATAAAAAGGTATGCACCCACACGTACGGAGGGAAAAAGCTCAAGTTCTAGACCTCTTGAATTTGGATCACAAAATATCAATGACTCTAGTGAGGACAAGCAGACATTGAGTGAGATAGATGAGGCAGAGGAAAGTAACATCATAGACCTCGACATTGCTATCGAAAACTTTGACAACGTTTCCATCAGAACCCTCACCACCATTGACCTTGACCGATCTGATGATCGTCTACCTCTAATTCATCCCGAGCTTATCGATTAGGAACAAACTAAGCCACTTAATCTCCCCATCTTTTCGGATGATGACGGCATCGTTAACTTCATGTGTTCTAAAAACCCAAAAATAAGTTTCGCCATAGAATATCATAATGAAGCTTCGAGCCAAGAGGGTGGAAAATCTCTTAGTTTCAAAATGCAAAATATGAAAAATTGATCTAATGGTGAAAATCATTTAATGGTAGTAGTAGATTAGGAAAAAGTAAAAATAAAGAGTGTATCCATTGGTGAAAGACTCTCTGAGGCACCAAAGATGAGATATTTGACACTCTTCCTAAACACTATCATGAAAGATCATCAGTGTTGATTGAACCTACATAATTCATCAACATCAGTATGACAGAAATAGTGAAGACTCTACATCTAGCAGCATCCATGACAAAATAGGAAAAGCCAAGTTTCATCAAATTCTTTGAAGAGAGACAATTTAACTTTTGGTCCTACATTGACATGCTAGGCATAGATCCAAATTTGATAATGCATCACTTATCCCTACCACCTGGGATGAAGCCCATAAAGTAGAAACTAAGGAAAATGCATCCACACATCACCTTGTTAGTGAAAGCATAATTGAAGAAATTTTTAGATGTAGGGTTCATCCATCCAATCGATTACATTGAGTGGATTCCAAATATTGTACCAGTCTCTAAACCAGATGGTAGCATCAGAATATGTACTGATTTTAGAGATCTTAACAAGGCTTATCCAAAGGATGACTTTCCTTTGCCTGACATTGACATCATTGTAGATTTGATAGTAGGACATGCCATGTTATCACTCATGGATGAATTTTCAACATACAATTAGATCAAAATTGCACCCAAAGATCAAGATAAAATAGCCTTCACCTGTCCATGGGGTACATTTTGTTGGAACGTCATGCCTTTTGGGTTGAAGAACGCAGGAGCCACCTATCAACGAACAATAACGACGATCTTTCATGACATGATGCACACATTCATGGAGGATTATGTGGATGACTTGATAGAAAAATCTTTTTCCAGGGAGGGACATCTGAAAATCCTATATAAAATTTTCACTCAATTGGAAAATTCCAATGTGAGGTTAAACCCAAAGAAGTGCATGTTAGGAGTGGCATCAACAAAACTCCTAGGGTACATAGTCTCAAAAAAGGGCGTCAAAGTGGATCCAACAAAAGTCAAAGCCATCATGGAAATTCCACCTCCCATGAACATCAATCAGCTAAGATCTTTGCAAGGAAGGTTTAAATCTATTAGGAGGTTCATTGCACAACTGGCCAAGAAAAGTCATCCTTTCACTCATCTCCTACACAACAATGTTTCTTTCAAGTGGGATGAAAATTTGAAGTTGCTTTTAATCAACTGAAGAAATATATGATGTCTACACCTATATTGGTATTTCCAACAGAGGGAAAACCATTATTACTTTACATAGCAACAACTGAGGTATCTTTGGGTGCTCTGATAGCACAAGAAAATTCTTTAGACAAAGAATGGGCTATCTATTACATCAATAGAACACTTAATGATTATGAGATTAACTACACATTCATTGAAAAATCTTGTTTGGCAGTGGTGTTTTCTACTTAAAAATTGTGACACTACATGTTAACACATACCATCAAATTGATAGCCAAGATAGACCCCTTGAAATACCTACTCAGCAAAGCCAATTTAATAGGAAGACTAGCAAAATGGGTAATGATATTGAGAAAATTTGATATCCAATATGTGGACAAAAAAGCAATCAAGGGCCAAGCAATAGTAGACCAATTGGTTGAAGCACCATTGCAAGATGATCATCCCATGCACATTTAATTTCCAAACATGGATGTCCTAACAATGTCAACAAAATAGTGGATATTATACTTTGATGGATCTTACACACAACATGGGTTAGGTGCTAGAATCTTATTTTTCACTCCTTAGGGACACACCCTTCCAAATTCCTACAGGTTAATGTTTCTATGCACTAACAACATAGTTGAGTATGAAGCACTAATCATTGGTATCAAGGTAGTAGTTGAATGGAAGATCACATAATTGCATGTCTATGGAGATTCTCAACTAGTCATCAATTAGGTTAATGATGATTATTAGAAAAAAAATATGACAAAATGATGTCGTACAAGAGAATGGTAGATGATTTCAAAAATTACTTTGTTGACAACAAATTTGAACAAATTCCTAGAGTGGATAACAAAGTTATTGATGCCATGACAACAATTGCTTCTCTTCTACAGATACCTGAAAAAATGAAGTCATTATGAGTTCATGGTGGAACAAGTGCTTAACCCTGCCTATGAAAACCTTGAATCCCAAGTCATATGTCATTTGGTTAACACTGAATCCTCAATTTATGGGAAGATCTATACTTATTTGAGAGATAATACCCTTCCACCTGATCTATCTCGAAACCAGAAATGCAATTTCATCCACCAAGATGCAAGACATACTCTGATAGCTGACACACTTTATCGACGAGGTCTTGATGGTACTCTCCTTCGATGTCTTGAACATAACAAATCTGAAATGGCCTTACATGAATTTCATGAAGGTATCTATGGAAATCATTCAAGTGGACTAACTCTTTCTAAGAAAATCCTACGCTTGGGATATTACTGGTCAAATATGGAGGAGTCTTTTTCAATTTTTCAAGAAGTGCAAAAAATGTCAAGTCCATGGAAATCCGTTACATGCACCAGCGCGGGAGCTGCAACCATTCACAACAACATGGCCTTTCTATCAATGGGTACTTGACCTTGTTGGTAAGATTCATCTGTCTTCCTCCAATGGACACAAATTCATAATCACAACAACATAGTATTTTACAAAGTGGATTGAAGTTGTTCCTTTAACCACCATCACAAGTAAACAAATTACTTCTTTCATCCTAAATTACATTATCTGTCGGTATGGCATTCCTCATTCAATTGTCACAGACAATGGTAGACCTTTCAAGAACCAAGGCATCCAAGAACTTCATGAAAGGTTTCATATCCAACATCAATTTTCTACATCGTACTACCCTCAAGGAAATGGCTAGGAAAAGGCCTCAATAAAAACCATTTTGAAAATCTTAAAGAAAATTGTCAACAATACTGGACATGATTAGCACACTCAATTAAACCCTACTTTATGGGCATACAAAACTAGCATCCACACCCTAATAGGAGCCACACCATATGCCCTTGTATATGGATCATAAGTCATTTTACCTATTGAGGTTGAGTTACTATCCTCTAAGTGTCATTCAAGGGAATCATTTCAGAGGAAGACTATCGGGTATCTAGACTCCAAGAGTTGGAACTATTGGATGAACGTCATCAACATGTTGTGGGTCATTTGAAAGCCTATCAACAAAGGATTTCTAGGTGTTATAATCATAGAGTAAAACTAAGAACATTTCAGGTGGGTAACTTGGTCCTAAAAGAGAACCCTCGCAATCAACAAAATTGGGAAAAGAAAGGAAAATTTGAACCAAACTAGCTAGGTCCATTTGTCATTGTATCAGTCTATGGATCTGGATCCTATCAGCTGTCTATGCCCAAAGGGTACCTGTTCGAGGAACATATTAATAGTATCCATCTCAAAAATTCCTATACCTAGCTCATCTAGTGCACGGTTAAAAGAAAAAAAAATACAAAAAATCACAAACAAAGAGAAAAAAAAAAATATCAAAAAAATATCAAAAATATCAAAAAATCTAAAAATCTAAAAAAGTGAAATAAAAAAAGTAGTGAAAACCTGGCAACAGGCGCTATTTGTGATAGATTGGCTTCTCCATCTATTACCGCATGTGTCGGCACACCACTTTTCACCATCACTATGCTTGATCATCTTACGAACCTCATGTACATATCTGGGCATCGCAGTCATGTCTCATCCTGGCTTGGTTATCATTGTGCATCCTCACAGTTTTTGGTTATTTCTCACTAGGGTAAAAATCTTGAACTCATTGGGGGAAAATTACTTTGAGCTTAACAACTATAGACAAGCAAACAGTTTGAAAACTTAGTGTTGATGGTGTTTTCTACACAACAACAACTCAGACAGAATATGATATCCTATCTCTCTTGAAAGGTAAATCTCTATTAGCAAGCCTCAAGAGATAACCCCAAGGTCTCTAATGTCAGGTCTTGACAATGCAATAAAACAACTCAGTGATAAATGTGAAAATGTTGGTAATCACAAGGGGCCTTACAAATGAACAATGTTGGAAGTGTACATTCATCAGATGTAGCAATATAGTGATGCTTTAAATCCTAAAACTAACCCAGAATCAAAATAAACAGCAAAATAAATAAGGGTTTAAGAGAGATCCTAAGATTAAAATTACTCCTAAAATCAAACACAACAATGATGAATGTTGTAAACAGACAAATCTCCAACAAAACCATTCTCTTCTTAATCAAGGGCAAGCCTACAACTCTACATAAATGGTGCAATCTTCTGAGGAAATGGAAGATTTTCAGACTATGAACATTCATCCACATACCCAGTAAATGGCACAATGTAAACAAGTATCCACATTTGAACTTAGTACAAAATAAGGCCTAGACTAAATTTACACAACAACTTACAATCAGAAAATTGCTAAAATTATGGACTGGAGATCGATCAACATCATTAACATTTCACCATTGACATGAAAGAATTGAAAAACTAACATCTAACATCTATCTTGCATTCAAGATTTCAAAAGTAGTTTGGAATGATAGAATAACAAGAACCATTCAAGATAAATCAATCCAAGAGAGGCCACCAAAGCACAATGTCTTCAATTATATTAAATTCATCCAACAACAACAATTCTAGTATCCTATATTACAACACTTGCTTTGAAATAAAACAACTTCTAATTCTATCTTTCTACTCTATTGCCTAACTTCGCTTCAAAATTCAATCCTCAAGTCCTATCTATATGTCCCTTGAAATAAGGTGAAATGCCATACTTATAGATATTACACCATGGGTCAGCACAAGTTAGGGCCACAAAGAGGGTCGGCCCCAAAAATAGGTCGACCAAGAAAAGAAAACCTTTAAAATGAAATGTGATATTGCATTAAATGTTTGAGGCTCCTTCCCAGGTTGGCCTGAGATCTCCAATGCAACTCAATTCAATGCATGTAAAATATGAAGGAAGAATATTGGGAAGCACAAATTTTGATGTAGCACTACGTTAAATGTTTTTTCCTTTGTATTTGATCTCGCCCCATTTAAACTCTCCTCAAGGTCGGCCCCAAAAAACAAGTCGGCCAAAGGTGAAACATTTAATATTTTGAATGTTCCATTTAATATTTAATATCTTCCCTTGATTTCCTAACGACCCTATTCCATTCCACCCTTAGGGTTTGACACCTCTCCATGACTGTGAGAACTCCTCAATGGATTCCCTATCTGTTGACTTTCTTCATCATCTAGTGTTTCTACCATAACTTGCATGAGAGAGGGAATTCTTTCCTGTGCCTTTCCTTTTCTGTAGGTATTCTTTCCTCATCTTTGACCAATGAATCATCATAAGACACCAAGGAAGAGTGTAAATTCTTGCCAATCTCTGCCTCTACATTATAGAGGTCTCCATCATGAAGTTCTTATGCTTCCTCATCTGGGTGATCACTAACCTCCACCTATATCTCCTCTAGCAATAGCTTTGCTTGATTCTGCCTGTATTCAAGAGACCATAATCAATACCTATTATAGCATAAGAATCCAAGTTAATTCATCATAAATGCATGCCAATCACCAAAGAAATCTAAAAAATCAATCAAAATCCCCCTAAAAAATAACATTAAACATCCTTTCCCAAAGTTCGGGCTTTTCACCCCTTCATGGAATTCAAGCCAGAAAGGAATTTCGAGGAATTCTGAGATAGGCAGATTTTAGCGATGAAACCCAAAATAACATTCACAATCATCTCAATCATCATGCAAAACTCAAGAAACATTTGCACATATCTTCCAATTATCCCAAATCAATCATGTAATGCAAATTCATTAACACTTAATTCATGCATTCCCCTTATTCTTCATTTCTAACAAATTTTTAGGGAATTCCATCAAGGACGGAAATTTGCAAAGTTAGCAAGAGTTAGCACTTTTCAAAGAAATGAAGAAGTGACGAAAACTTGGGAAAATCCGAAGGAAGTGAAAATCCACGAACTAGCCAAATTTTCGGACTTCATGCAACTCTCGGTGAAGTGGCCACAGGAAGGAACCTAGGAGAAATCCAAAGGCAAAGGAAATCCGTGAGGACACTGAAAACCCGAAATCATAACCCGGTCGGGATTGATCACAAATTTGGGGACTTAACTCAAAAATGACCTACCTGAAATCGCCCACTGATGGAACCAACTTTCAAACTATCTCAAGGGGTGACCTAACAACAATGGATAATAAACTTGAGATCAAACCCTAGGGCCACAGGATGAACACACAACCACAATTTTGATCCACTCACTCACAAAACCAAACTCGAAGGGTGGTGAAACAAGCAAGGCAAGGCACAATCAATCATAGGATAAACAAAGGAGGCAACATCAACCTCAAAAGGGGAAGTGGAAATGCGAAAAGAAAAAACCCTAGCCAAATTGCAAACCCCCCTCAAAATACTGAAATCAAACCTAAGCACACTCAACAAGTCAAAGAGGAATTCACATTCATCAATCAAAAATAGGGTAATGGGTACATACCATTGATGAAGCAAATAAGTGATAATCTATGACCGAGAGTAAGCTATGACATGTGCAAGCAAGCAACAATAGTGAAAATGTCAAGAAAACCGCGACCAAGCTCGAACATTTGCAAGTCCAAACACTAATCATGCCAAGCAATCACAACTAATCTCCCTCAAATTCAATTAGGGAAAAATGCAATCGACTCACAACATAAAAACTAGCTCAAACCTCATTAAACACAATTATAGAGTTTGTACGTGAGCCATTAATGTGATGACAAGACAATTCAAGATGGGTTTAGGGATTTGAGACAGAAAAGGAATTTCGGGAAAGTCTGATCGACACGGAATTCCATGAAGGACCGAAATCCTTGAAAACAGTGCGAAAATAGCCTCTATCGAGTTTTCAAGGCAACCGGGGAAATCCGCCAGAGGAGGAAAATCCTGAAATTGACCCAAAACTCAGAATTTTTAAAGTGTTTTCTCAGAGAGGGTATTTGCACAAGCAAGATAAGCATTTAGGAGCATGCAAGGTGACCAAAATTCCATTACCAAATCACCAAAGACCAAAGAAAAGGCTAGAGAGAAGAACCAAAAGACCAAGCAAAGAGGGTCCTTGCTTCAATGGGGCATGTGTGCGAAAACTACACAACACATAGCAAACGGTAAGATAGCATAGCAAACACAACAATCATGATAACAACTCAACATTGAACATCGATCAAAATTTTCAAAAAATCAATGACAAGATCAGTTAAAACAAATCTAAATGGATGATACTCATCTGAATCATGGTTTTTACTTTAGCATGAATGTTCAACTGTTGTATCTTATTTTATTTTTGTTATCATTTCTGTGGAGCAACTCAAGGATGTCATTGACTAGAGGAGCTAAGAAGGAGTATGATTTTTCTTTGTCTGTTGTCAGTGAGCTAATCTTTATTACTGTGAAAATTGTCGTGGGACATTCTCTACAAAGTATCATTGATGACATTCTAGATTTGCATAGGAAAAGGATCAACTCTTGTCTATTTACACAAGAAATGCTTAGATCATCTTGGTTCAATTATACGTAGATGCTTGTGTTAACTTGCAATATCAAAAACCATGGAAGTAGTACTCAAGTCATCATGGTCTAATTATACCATCGATGTTTGTACTCACTTTCAACATTTCAAAAGCTCAATGATGATAAAAGCACAACAAATTGGCTGACAAAATGACAACATTGCATATTTAGATTTGCATGGTTAGATAGATTGCATCCATATTACTTTTTGTATCTGCATTTTTAGATTTTCCAAGGCTAGCAAAATTTTCAAAATGATGTTATCTCTCTCATTAATAGATTGAGTACATTTGAAATTAACAAAAAAACAAGATCATTCACATATAGTTGCATAAACATCATCATATCATGCATATGTTAGAAAAGCATTAGAATCATTATACATCCATCCATGCATTAGATCATATTTGTATTAAAAAAATACAAAAATAAAGTGAATTATATTTCATTTGGATAATCAAATTCATCCCATATAGAATAAAATCATCATACATAGAACAAATTTAACATCATGATCCATATATAACCATCATTGCATAATCATAAACATTTCATACACATAACTATGGCATAATCATATAAACATCACATAGCATATAAATTAAATGCATCCATCATAAGAATCCATCATAAACACATATAGACAACACATAAAGCAATAAGTCTCCATTGCATATCATATCATATAAAAATAATGATAATGTCAAGTGTACAATGATTTCTAAAAAAATGGAGAAATACGTCAATAAAATGGCAGTGAATCATAATGTCTCAACTAAATAAATGTATACATCATGTCAATATATCAAATATGAGCATATCTAATACGTATTGCTCCCCCCAGACATTGTCAACCTCTCTAAGCCTCCTACTACACCACCTGATGGCCCTACACTTGGATCCCTACTAGTGAATCTCTAGGAGGTGGCCCGATAACACCTCTTCTTATGGTGTGTGAGTGACTGCAACCTGATTTGGCACTCATAGACTGTGCATAACTAACCCACTGCTCTGCGGGAACTGCCTCATGGTACCATCCCCTGTAATACTCTACCTCTCAAGTGACATGTGTGACCTCTCAAAGCATATCCCCTATTGTAGTACCCTTGGCTACTCTCTATAATATCTCTGCTAAGGTCTCTACCTGCTTGCATCTCTACCTCAGGGTACCTCTCTCCACTGTTAGATAGGAAATCTATGCTTATGCATGTATCTGCACCTGGGCATGTGCTAATTTCCCCTGTAAGGTCTACAACTATGTTTGTAAGGCTGATATTTGAGCCTGCTACTGATTGGAGGGCATACAAATTTAAATATGTTGTGGTGCTATAAACACTATGGACCTCCTCCTCCGATCCACTCTAACATCCAACACTAGCCCACCACCTCCATTTCCTCCACCACTTTCATCGCCTCCATATCCTCCATCACCCCCATCTCCACCACCTTCATCATCTCCCTCCCATCCATCCCCATCTCCTCCATCTATCCTATGTCTGGGTGCTTGTGGTGGTGCCCTATCATCATCATCTAATGCTGGCACTAGCTCCTCTAGGCTGGATATCCTCGAAAAAGGATGAGTAAAGAAGTACTACGCATAATAATCTATCATGAGTGCATCAAAAATCTTTGGATGATAATCTCATATCCATAGCTGTAAACCAAAGTACTCCTAACATGCAACATCATATGATAGGGAGGGCCCCCACTCTAAAATTTCCCGTCGTCATCACGCATACAAAGCAACTCCCTAGGGCATAACCTATGCTCTACCATATTTTCAAAGCACCCTCATCACCAAGAATCTCTCAATAATATATGGTGTCTGTCCAATCAATTATCTGGAAGAGAACACATATGACATCTCCATGTCATCCTCTAGCCATTGCTCAAAGTCTAAATAGGGCCTCCAGGTTATAGTATCCAAATCATCCAAAACTCTCTGCCAATACTCCAGCTTGCCCAACTTATGCTAGATAATTGGAATGGTATATCTACAAACATATGGTCTCCCAAAAAGATCATCTATGTCAACAATTGGTTGAGTGACAGTTATGTGCTCCCATGCCCAAATCTGCAACAATGTAACCCCTGTCGATAGACTAGAAACTCTGAGATATACTACCTGATGAAGATCATGATATAAATGAGTCAACATGCAATATTCCCAGGCATATCTGATACCCTGTGTAATCATGCTCTCTAGAATTCGGCCCCATCCAACTGATAGTCCCTTCAACCTACGGTCGGGACATAGAAACCCTCCAATGAATCCAGCTAGTACACATGACAATAGATGATATAGTGCAACCATCTCCCACCATGGTATCTCATATCAGCTAATCTCATCATCATGGAATATCCTCCACAGTGCATCAATACCTCCCTAGTTTGTGTGGTCATAAACCACTAGCTCACCCACAGCTAGAATCCCCAAGATGCGATACACATTCTCTGGCCTGACTGTCATTTCACCAATGGTTAAATGAAAGGTGTTGTGGTCACTATGCCACCTCTCAGCCAAAACAGTCAGAAGTCCCTTGTTAATCCTATAATGGGGCATGTCGATCAAAGAATTCAACCCACATTGCGCAATCAAGTCTAAGTCAGCCTACATCAACTGTGGAATCATGTCCCAGGTCTTTGGGAATTGCTCTTGAGACTGCAAAATCCTAAAAGCATCCTATAATCATAGCATATTGCAAATCAATAATCTTATCAATCAATATCAATCAACCTATTAATCTAATCAGCTCTAATGAGATTTCGATCAAATCTCATGAGTGTCTATCTTTGATCCTCACCTATCATGAGGTCAATCATCACCGTCCTATCATTGATTCTCACCTATCATGAGATCAATCACCTATCAACATCATCAAACAACAACAACACATTGGCTAACACGATCAACAATCATCAAAATCAAGGAGAATAATCAAAATTTTAACAATTTGGTGTAAATGTGCTAGAATAGTGCTTCTATGCACTAAATAACTTGATGCGCTAAAATATTGACTCGATGTGCTACAAAATATCCTTTATGCACTATTTTACCATATGCGCTACAACCTTAACTATATGCGCTATAAAATTGACTCTACACGCTAAAATTCTATATGCGCTAGAACAATAACCTAATGCACTAAAATGGGTATTGGATGCACTAAAACACTAAAAACAAAATTTCAAAATGTGAAAAATGTGAGAAAAACAACATTCAAAATTCATGAAGAGGTTTCTTGGGGTACGTACCAGAGGTCCATACGTGGTCGGGCAGTTGTGGTGTTGAACTCACTCAAATCGGTGGGTTTGATAGGGAATCACCATTTTGCTCAAACTTTCTCAAAGATCAATCACTCCAATCTTCAAAATGCAAATGACTCAAATGAGCTTCTTTACTTCCTTTTTACCTTTTTAAGGTGGTATTTAAGTGGGATTGTTTTATTTTATTTTTAAAGGGCATCAATTAATCAATTAATCAAAGTGGCAGGTTCTGTATTATTTTTTGGGAGATAAATCATCTTGGCATCATAAAATTCAGAAATCATTAGAAAATCATAAAAAATTCAAAAATTTCAAAAAAATCCTTAAAAAAATTCAAAAATTCTCTAATTTATCTCTTAAGGGGGGATATATGCATCATCACTCAAAAATTCAGCATTTGGGGCATATTGAAATGTTTTTATTGACACCATCAACAAAATTTTCTTTGAAGTAATGTGTAAACACATCACTTTAAAAAGGGGCAAAATGTATACACCTAAAATTGGTCTGGAGAATTAATTAATTAAATACAAGTTATTTAATTAATAAACCTTTTAATTCATCTACGTATAAATAAATTTTAAATTTATTTATATAGTTCATTTTCTAATTCGTCTATCTTAAATCATATTCTTCTAATCTTAATTAGGTAAACAAATTTAAATAGCTTGTTTTATTTAATTAACTTCTTCTTATTAAATTTAAATTTAGTCACATGTCTACTACTTTTTCCACCTTCCACCTCATCATGTGTCTCAAAAAATTGAATATTTCAAATATTTAATTTGGGCTTTATCCTCAAAAAATTCTAAACAACTTTTGGACACTTGGCTTTCTCCTTCATTTGATTCTCCTTCACACTTGGCAGATTGTTCTACTAAAGGGAACACTCTCCTTGATTCTCTCTAACCTCTTCACTTTCAACCATCAATCTGTCCAGATTAAATCCAAACCATTGGTTGCTGCCACATCATTTTATGCCTTGGAAAATTTATAAATATAGCCTCATTCTATAGAAAAAAGGATCCCATCTTGAGCAATATTACTTTGCAGAATTTTCATTCGAGCATTTAGCATTTGAGTATTTAGCATTTTTAGCATTTAGAATCCATTAGCATAATCATGACTTGGTTGTTAGTTGCATCTTATTTTTTGTAGTTTCTTCACATCATTATCATAGCATAGTCTCCATTTTCATACATCATAGCATCATTGTCATATCCATCATATAGCTTAGCAATCAATCATGTAGGAATAGATTTATTGCATTTTCTAGCATCTTGTTCTTTAGGTTGTCATTCTAAAAGTCATAGTGCACAAAAAATATGAGAGCCATTAATGGTTTAACAAATCCTTGGAGATAGAGAACAATGGGATGGCTTTAGAGGATGTGTTTGTTTCAATTTAGTTAGATTGTCATTTGAATTCTCTAATATAATGTTTCATTGGTGTGTTGTTTAGACTTAATTTTCTTATTCACATTTTAAACTCACATACTAAAATGCAAAACTTGATGTGGGTCATTTGATAACCAACCATGGTGCAAACTAGGAACAATGACCACAGTGGACTGAGCAACAATGAGAAAAATTATGGGTTGGTCCAAATATTTAACCTTTTAACTGAAACAAGGAATAGGATGGGAAAATCATAACAAGAGGTTAGAGGGATCCAAGAGGAATGGAATCAAGGGAATGAAGACCATGGACATCATAGAGCTAGAATTGAAGAAGAACTGAGTAAGGACCTTAAGAGGATTGCACCACCCAAATTTGATGGCAAAACCATTGGATATGAAGCTAAATCCTAGATCATTGAGATGGACAAATACTTTAAACTTAAGAATCTATCCAATGAGACCAAGGCTATTTGGGTTGCATTTCAACTCATTGGTGAAGAAACTACTTGGTGGGACAATGAAAAAGCTAAAAAAAAGCTATTGCTAAGGGAGATAACTTGGGAAATCTTTCTTCAACATTTAAAGAAGAGGTGGTTACCTCAATACTTATTTGAAAAGAAGATGAAAACATTCTAGAATTCGATTCAAGGTAAGATGAAAATGAATCTTGTCAATAAAGGCATGGTTCATTGGTCAAGTCGCTTGGTTGTAGTGACAGCCACTAGGGTTCAAACCCTCATTGGGCCAAAGTGCTCGCAAGCCTTGTGCCTTCGCTGGGCCAATGTGCTCGCGGATTTGGTTATTTTTTGTGGTTTCTTTTACCTAGTTCATAGCTTTGATCCAAAGAATTTATCCCTAATAACATAAAAACATGACAGTGACTCGATATTGGGAAAAGCTCACCAACTTACTTATGTATGTACCTTAGTATCTATTGGATGATCGATTCTAAATTAGGAAATTCATCTTGGGATTGAAGTCTCAGATTAGAGTAGATGTGGACATCCATAACCCTTTTATTGTGGATGAATTTTTTGAAAAGGCTACCAAATAAGAGAAAAAATTAAACAGGTGGATAACTACTGCAAGAATGAAGATGCTAGATCTATTTTTTGAAATAATAAGTTTCAAAATAATAACTAGTAGGGAAGCAACAGTCAACAGATCCGAAATTAGAAATTATTAGGATAAAGAAAAATGGAATCACAATGAAGGAAATAAAAGAGATAACTAGAACAACAACAACAACAATAATATGAGGGATAGGCCTGAAGGACCAAGAGCCCCTTGTGGCAGATAATTTATATGCAGAGGAGAGCACTATTCTAATGTTTTCCCTCAATGTTTGGGAGGACGAAGGGAAAGAAAAAAAAAATGGCACCTCAACATCAAATCCATGGAGTTGTAGACAACCAATAGGCTAACTTCCAAGACACACCAATTCAATGTATCGATATGCTCTATGGCTAACTTGTTTCTATATTAATTGATACTAGAGCAATTGAATGCTTTGTAGATCCAAAAATAGTTTCAAAGTTACTAGTTAGACTAGGACACATGGTCAATTTATGGATGCTTTAATATGGAAATAAAAAAAGAAAGAGGGTAGATTCTTATCTTTTTTGTAGTGAGTTATAACTTCTCAATTTTTAGACTCAGGTCAACCTTTATGTAGCTTCCTTAGGAACATATGATGTGATTTTGGGAATCAATTGGTTGACTAAACACAAGTCTATAGTAAATTGTGAAGATAAGATTGTAAGATGTTAGGATGATTTTGGAAATCATGTTGAGATTCATGATTTTTTGAGACCTTTGGAACTTAGAAAATTTTTAGCTATGCAACTAAAGAAGGCCCAATGGAAGGGATGTTCCATTTATGTTGTTCACATTAGTGACCTTGGTATTATGAAGCTAGTACCTGATGACTATCCTATCCTTAGAGAATTCCAATATGTGTTTCTAGAGGAGTTAAGAGTGTTGCCACCAAAAAAGGAATTTGACTTTTCTATTGAGTTGTTACCTAGAACTGAACCTTAGTCCAAGGCTCCATATAAGATGACCACTATCAAGTTGTATGAATTGATGAACCAATTACAAGAGTTGTTGAATCAAGGGTTTATTAGACCTAGTGTGTCATTGTGGGGTGCACCAGTCATTTTTGTGAAGAAGGATGGAACTTTCTACTTGTGCATTGACTATATTATGCTAAACAAGGCAACTATCAATAATAAGTACCCCCTTCCAAGAATTGATGAACTCTTTGATCAAATGAAAGAGGCTATAGTGTGTGTTCTTTAAGATAAATCTAAGATCTAGATATCACCAATTGAGGATTAAAGAGGAGGACATCTCCAAGATAGCTTTTAGGACTCGTTATGGCCACTACAAATTCATTGTAGTACAATTCAAGTTAACCAATACTCCCACAACTAAATCACAAACTTAATGAATAATATATTTAGAGATTGGTTAGATGAATTTGTGTTGATATTCTTGGATGATATCTTGGTTTAGTCCAAGAATATTGAGGATCATGAAAAGCATTTAAAGATAGTGTTACGACGCTTGAGGGAGTAGATTTTTTTTGGAAAGCTATCCAAGTGTACCTTCTATCAAGGCAAGGTGCATTATCTAGGCCATATCATTTTAGCAAAAGGGATTATGGTAGATCCATAGAAAATAAACGTAATAGTTGTTTGGTATACATCATAGAATGTAGCTAGATTTTGAAGCTTCATGGGACTTGTAGGATACGATAGGAAGTTTATAGAAGGGTTTTCTAGAATTTTACCAATCAGTTCACTCCAAGAGAAAGGAAAATAGATTTAAGTGGACTACCAAGTGTGAGAAATCTTTCCAAAATTTGAAGGAAAAGCTCACAATTCCAACTTTGACTATACCTAATCCAAATGGACAATTCACAATGATAATTGATGCATTAGGAGAAGGTGTAGAGGAGTGCTGATGTAGAATGGGAAAGTGGTGGCTTATGAATCAATTAATTTGAAGTAGTATGAGCTAGACCATGCACCACATGACTTAGAGTTAGCACCCATAGTTCATGCACTATAAATGCGGAGACATTACCTCTTGGGGAATTCATTTGAATTAAAGACAGACCACTAGGACTCAAGTATTTTTTCACACAACCCAATCTCAATGCTTGACAAAGGAGATGGTTAGAGTTCCTTAGTGAATATGATTTTGGAATTGAGTATATCAAGGGGAAAGAAAATAGAGTAGGTGATTCTCTTAGCATAAGAAGACATCTAGCATCCATGACTAATACAAGGTCTATATTGAGACAATAAGTGGTTCATAATCTACAAGGAGATGAGTACTATTCTAGATTAAAGAAAGCCTTATAGAAGAACCCCTTAGATCATTGTTTTGATGGGTGTGTGTTGGAAACATATCAAATTTTGAGATACCAAGAAAGAATGTACATCTCAAACTCAGGGTATTTGAGACAATTGATTCTAGAAGAAATTCACAACGCAACTTATTTGGGGCACCCTAGAGTAACCAAGACGGTAGTAGAATTAAGATATATATACTTTTGACTAATAATTAAGAAGGATGTAATTAAATATGTGGCTCAATGCTTGAAGTGCCGAAAATTCAAGGCTAAGCATGTGCATCCAACATAACTTTTTCACCCACATGACGTACTTGAGTATAAATGACAAGTGATTGGTATGGATTTCATTCAAGGGTTGTTTGTATCCAAGAACAAGTGTGATATCATTTTTGTAGTTTTGGATAAGTTGACTAAGGTAGTGCACTTCATTATAGGAAATCTTAAGGATGGTTCATTGACATTAGCTAAGAGATTTTTCCAAGAGATCTTTCGATTGCATGAAATACCTAAGATAATAATATCAGATTGAGATACTCACATGACATCTAGATTTTGCACAACATTAAATTTAATGTTGGGAACAAGATTGAATTTTAGTTCATCATACCACCCACAAATAGATGAACGAATAGAGAGAGTGAACTAGGTAGTTGAAGACCTACTTAGAATGTATTTTATGGATCAATAGTACAAGTGGGAAGACTATCTTACATTGTTGGAGTTTTCTTATAGCAACTTCTACCATGCATCTTTGGGGATGTCATCATTTGAAGCTCTTTATGGGAAAAAAGTGTCACAAAACTATTAGTTGGAATAAGGTGGAGTACATAATTGTAATTGGTCCATATATTCTTAGAGAGATGGATGATCAAATGAAACTGATCAAGGGAAGATTAAAGGAAGTAGTAGATAGGAAGAAGAGTTATGCAAATAATAATAGAACTTTTAAGTAGTTTTCAGCTAGAGATGTAGTGTCAAAAAATGTACTCCTTCACATCTTCACACTATGTTTGCATCCCCTTAATTAATTGGACTTAATTAAGCCTCTAATTGACCCAATTATGCATTTTAAAGCCTAATTAATTTTTTTTTCAAAAGGATAACTGATCCGGTGGATATTTTTTTAGTGAAACTTGACGTGTCTCCATAGCAACGGTCCGGTTGGTTGGACGGAATACCAAAAGTATCGTGGATGGGTTTGAACCCATGATTTCGGCGAAAATAGTGGGTCGTTTCACCGTTGCGCCAAACATTGCCAACACATATATGTATGGAGCAGTTTTGTTTTATTGTGGAGAGTTCGGCAGATTTGTTTTAAAACGTGGCCGGCGGGGTTTGAACCCCCGACCACACGGCTTAGCAAAATTAGGGCTGACCGTTAGGCCACCGAAACTTGTATAATTTCTAAATGGGTTTGTTTATTTTTGATGTATGATATGGCCCGAGGCCATAACAAATGGGCTATTTGTTGTATAACCCCCTAACCACTAAAACAAAATGTGTCTAAAAGACAAATGAGCCAATGTATGAATTTTTATTAGGGGGTTATGTTGTTATGGTGGTTAAGCCTTTTTAGGTTAATTTCATGTATAAAAGAAGGGGGAATGTAGCTCTTAGGAGTTCAGTGAATGCAGGTGACATAGTGGAGAACAGGTGATACGAAAGAGGGAACTTGTGGAGATTTTTGAGCCATTTTTGTACGACGGAGTATTGTTATGCTGCCGAAGTGCTTGAAGAGATGGTCTTGGTGCATTTGTAATCTTTTTTGGAGATTAATCGGATCGGTCTCACTCTATTGGAGCGGACCCAGAGACGTAGTCACGTTTGTGATGAACTCCGTAATCAAACTCTGTTTGCACCTTCTATCTTCTTCTCTCTAAATTCTCTTTCTCATCTTAAGTTTTGATGCATAATTTTGTTAATGTATGCATGAATTAAAATTTCGCAGAGTTGTTTTTAATTAAGCATTCAAAATGCAATTTAGTCTAGATCCTAATCAGATCAAGTGGTATCAGAGCTCAGTTGACTATTATTGCAGTTGTTTTCTTGAATGCTAACGAGATCCAGGATTCGGAAGGGCAAAGGAAAGCTTGAAGAATATGATCCTGAGATCGGGAAGTGAAGAAGTTTTCTGAAGATGTCTGTGTCTGGAATGGAGGTTCTTGAAGAAATCAGTGAGCAGGAATTTCGAAGAGCATTCCTTGAGATGAAGGCTAAGGTGGACATTCTTTTCCAAGAAAGACAAGAATGGAAGGAACGTGAAGGAGGTTCATCGAAGGAAGATGTTCGTGAAGACAAGAAAGGGAAACAACATGGAGATGGTGGAAAGCAACCAGATCACCCCTTTTCTTCTTCTCCTCCCTCTTCTCCTTCTCCTTCTTCTCCATCTTCTCCTTATTCTACTTCTTTTAATCCTTTTAAGAGTGGGTATAAGCCTAAAATTAAATTGGATGTAAAATTTGATTTACCAAAGTATTGTGGTGAACTTAATGCTGAAAAATTGGATGATTGGATTCAGCAAGTAGAAGTCTACTGTAGAGTCCAGAACCTATTAGATGATGTTGATAGGATCCAATTAGCTACTCTTCGGTTAGGAGGTACAGCTTTAACCTGGTGGGAGAGTAAGACTAAGGCAGAAATTTCCCAACATGGTAGAGTCAGTTTAACTTGGGCAGAGTTTGTTAATGCTCTTAAGAAGCAGTTTTATCCCCTAGGACATATGCAACAGTTAATGATGGACTGGAAAATGTTTAGGCAAGGGAAAGGTCAATCTGTTCAGGAGTACACCCATGAATTTAGAAAAAGGGCTATTGCTTTGAATGTTCCTTTGTACACCCAGGACACTTTGTTGAAGTACATAGGAGGTCTACATTCCTACCTTAGGCATTCTATTTTGGTTTTGAATCCTAACAACTTGGATGAAGTTTGTGTCCAAGCTACCCACTTAGAGTCAAGGGGTAAAGGATCTTTTATTGATAAGTTTGATAATGATGTAAAGAAATCTTCTAAAGTTGCAGAGACAGGGAAAGGAAAGAAGGCAGCTACAGTTAAGAAGGATGACAAGCTTTCTTGCTCTCATTGTGACAGGAAGGGTCATGATGAAGAACATTGTTGGCAGTTGCATCTAGAACTGAGGCCTAAGTGGGCTCAGAAATGTAATCAGAAATAGAAAGGTAAGGAGAAAGCTGCAAATGTTGTTATGGATCTTGGTTCAGATTCAGATGATGAGACTAAGATAACAGCTATGGGTTTGAAAGGTAAAGTTCCTAATTCCAATGTTTCCTTTGATAGTTGTGCTTCTACTTCTAAAGTTAATGATGCCTCTGAAGATAAGAAAAGGAATGAGCTTTTTCATTTAAGGGTTGTTTCTAAGAATAGTAAAATTGATGCACTCATAGATAGTGTTTCTCAAGTTAACTTAATTTCTAAAAGTGTTGTAAGAAACTTGGGATTAAAAACTACACAGCATAAGAAACCTTATCCACTAGGCTGGATTTGTGAAAATGATAAGTTGCAAGTAACAAGGCAATGCACCTTAAGATTCACAATCACTAGTGAGTTTGTGGATGAAGTACAGTTTGATGTGGTTCCACTGGATATCTGTGGGATAGTGCTTGGTAGCCCTTATTTATATGACAGGAAAGCTATTTTCTACAAAGAAAAGAATCATTATCACTTGTTTAAAGATGGCATTCAGTATATTGTACATTCTCACAGAATTAAGACTGGTCATTCTTTTGCAAACACAGGGCAGTTAAAGAGGGTAATTAATGCAAGTAAAGAGTTAACTCTTATGTCTGTCAGTACAGGTGGTTCTAAACTTGAACTTGGAGTAGCTAACCAAGGTTAGATGTTGTAGGATGCACCCGTAGTACAACATGAGGGAATGATGATTGAAAGTTTTGATGGTTCCTTGGGTAAAAATGCTCCTGTTGTAAAGGATCGTTATCTTGTTGATTTGTTCTCTTTCATTTCTGCATTATTGTTCAACTTGACGCTAGTCAATTTTTGTTGGTTAGTGGCTACGACAGTCGATGTAGAAGCTTATGGAAGTGATAGAATAATGTTTATGTTCAACAATGTTATTGCAGTCTTCATTGTGCTTGTGAGTCAGGTATGCAAATGTATAGAGGATACAGGACAAGTGGGGAGGCCAAGTCCTCACTTAATGTCAGAGTAAATATCACTTTTGGAGGTCCAAAAGGTCTTCAGTGGGGATGCCTGATCTGGTGGATATTTTTTTAGTGAAACTTGACGTGTCTCCATAGCAGCGGTCCGGTTGGTTGGACGGAATACCAAAAGTATCGTGGATGGGTTTGAACCCACGATTTCGGTGAAAATAGCGGGCCATTTCACCGTTGCGCCAAACATTGCCGACACATATATGTATGGAGCAGTTTTGTTTTATTGTGGAGAGTTCGGCAGATTTGTTTTAAAACGTGGCCGGTGGGGTTTGAACCCCCGACCACATGGCTTAGCAAAATTAGGGCCGACCGTTAGGCCACCGAAACTTGTATAATTTCTAAACGGGTTTGTTTATTTTTGATGTATGATATGGCTCGAGGCCATAACAAATGGGCTATTTGTTGTATAACCCCCTAACCACTAAAACAAAATGTGTCTAAAAGACAAATGAGCCAATGTATGAATTTTTATTAGGGGGTTATGTTGTTATGGTGGTTAAGCCTTTTTAGGTTAATTTCATGTATAAAAGAAGGGGGAATGTAGCTCTTAGGAGTTCAGTGAATGCAGGTGACATAGTGGAGAACAGGTGATACGAAAGAGGGAACTTGTGGAGATTTTTGAGCCATTTTTGTACGACGGAGTATTGTTATGCTGCCAAAGTGCTTGAAGAGATGGTCTTGGTGCATTTGTAATCTTTTTTGGAGATTAATCGGATTGGTCTCACTCTATTGGAGTGGACCCAGAGACATAGTCACGTTTGTGATGAACTCCGTAATCAAACTCTGTTTGCACCTTCTATCTTCTTCTCTCTAAATTCTCTTTCTCATCTTAAGTTTTGATGCATAATTTTGTTAATGTATGCATGAATTAAAATTTCACAAAGTTGTTTTTAATTAAGCATTCAAAACACAATTTAGTCTAGATCCTAATCAGATCAATAACCTACATTAAACAATTGCAAGCATCAAATTACACATCTTGGAAAATATGTGTCCTAGCTTTAGGGCCTAGGACCCATTCACCCAAGGGTGAATGGGTAATCCTCAAGTTTAGGACCTCATTTTTTAATATGTTTTTGGTGCTATCTTTATGTTTTAAATTCAAATTGAAATTTTTGGCCTTTGATGTTTAATTATCGATAATTTAGAAAATTACCTATAAATACAAGGTATTTTTATCAAATTCAAATTATAAGCAATCTAATATTTCAAGAGATCAACCCTAAGAGAAAAGATTATTGTCAAGAGAATTTTGTTGAACAAGACAATTAAGAGGGGGGTGAATCAGTTGTCACAAATTTAAACCTTAATTCATTCACCGAAACTAATCCTTTACACTACTTAAATGATTAAACATTAAGTGCAAGTGTAGAAATTGAAAAACCATCACAACAACACCAGATTTACGTGGAAAATCCAATAAGGGAAAAACCACGATGAGGATTAACTCACACTATAGAGAATACCATAACTGATTACAAGAGGCCCATTGCTTGAGAAACAAGGCTCACTACCAAAACAAGGACTCACTATCTGGATCAAGACATAGAGGAGATATTTTATAGAGAGAAGACAGTCTCAATGCAACAGATAAATCCACCACAATTTTCTCAACCACTTGCAAACATGCATGAATGATAGAGTACACCTTCTACTCACTACATCCATAAAATTATCATTTAGTCTTCGCACTAATCTTCCACACTTGCATCACACACACTCACTGATTAGCATCAATCTCACATCTATCTGCTCTATTTCTTTGCACTTATCTCTCTTTTTCTTGCTTTCTTTCATTTTACCACCAACCCATTCCATATTTATACCATCTTCAAGTTTGAAATGCATCCAAAGTTAGACATCCAACATTAAATTCAAATTATGTTGATGCCAAAGCATCCTAGGGTGGAATTAGAATGAGGGCGACCCAAACACACACCTGATAAGGACCCAAATAGATCCAACATGCTTCATCAACTCTGAAGATAGTGTTCAACACAAGGTCAGCCAAACTAGTGTAAAACACATAGAACGATTAAGCACAAACCTTCCAGATATCAAAATTATCTTCAATAAAATCAAAACAACTCAACTCTAGAACCACAAGTCATAGGACTTTACCAAGGAGAAATCCGGACCAACAACATTTCTCCCAGACCTCAACTAGAAACACAAAAAACCACAGTTCACAACGTGAACATAACTCGCACTATATAATGAATCAATAGCCAAAAATCTAGATATAGTAGCTTCCAAAAATCATGATCAACATGTCTAAAGCACACAAACATAAGAGAAAATCATGGAGCAAAACCCAGAGCAATCACTAAACACTTGCAATATTTCTTCAATATAATTTTCTCAATATCCTCAACATATACAACCAATAACCTGCAACCATGACATTAATGACAACAACAACCATTTGATAACTAGTTGAACAGTTGACATCAATGAAAACACCTTCATTCTTCCCATTCTTGCAACAATCTCCCCCTTTTTCATTGATGGAAACATATGATGTGAAAAAACATCAAAGACAACATACTAGCTCTGAATACACTTCTCAAGATTTTTTTTTCAGTTTCTCCCCCTTAGTAGATAATATTTTATATTATTCCTCTCTTTTTTCACATTCTTCCTCTCCCCCTTTGACATCAATGGCAAAGGAGAAGGATATTTTATATTGATTTCCCCTTTGACATTAAAAATAAAATACTTCACAATGACAACACCTTACACTACTTGCTACCCCTGAGAGGTAGCCACCAAAAAATCAGTCCAGAAGAAAGATAGATCCATAGATCCATCAAATTTATGCATATCCATATGCATCTAGTTCAAGAAAGGAGGGGCAATGACCCCTAACTTCTCCCAGAGATACTCAAAAGTACCTCTAGGAAGAGCTTCTGTAAATATATCAGTAATCTGATCCTTTGTCAAAACATATTCAAGTTTTACTTCATTCTCCATGACCTTCTCTCTCAAGAAATGATACCTGATAGATATATGCTTCATCCTTGAGTGTATCACTAGATTCTTTGAAATTTTAATTGCACTTGTATTATCGAAGAAGATAGAAATAGGATCATCATACACCACTATGATATCTTTCAATGTATGTTTCATCCATAGAACTTGTGTACAACAAGAATCAATGACAATATACTTAGCTTTAGTGGTAGACAAGGAGACAAAATCTTGATTTTTACTCAACCATGCCACCAATCTGCAACCAAGAAAGAATGTACCACCACCGGTACTCTTTCTGTCATCTACACATCCAACCCAATCTACATCTATATAGGAACTTAGAGTAAAGTTAGTATGTCTAGGATACCATAACCCATAATCTGGAGTGCCATTCAAATATCTAAATATTATTTTGATAGCAATAACATGTGTTTCCTTAGGATCTTCTTGAAATCTAGCCACAAGAAAGACAACATGCATAATATCTAGTCTACTAGCAGTCAAATACAATAGTCCACCAATCATAGATCTATAGTTGCTCTAATCAGCCTTAGGTGAATCATCATCTTTACCTAGTTTGCAACCAGTCACCATAGGAGTACATACTGGTTTGGAACCATCCATCCCAAACTTATTCAACATCTCTTTCACATACTTAGACTATGAAATAAGAATTCCTTTCTCTATTTGATTAATCTGTAGCCCAAGAAAGAAATTCATCTCTCCAAACATAGATATTTCAAATTATTTTTGTATCTCTTCCATAAACATCTTACACATATTTTCATTTCCTCCAAAAATAATGTCATCAACATATACAACTACAATCAATATTTTGTCATTTTCAATCTTAAAATATAGATTACTATTTATCATACCTTTATTGAAACCTTGCTGAATAAAATACATATCTAGCCTCGCATACCAAGCTCTAGGATATTGATTCAATCCATATAAGGCTTTCTTCAATCTGCACACCATATCTGGTTGATCTAACAACTAGAATCCTTCTGGTTGTTCCATGTAGACCTCTTCTTCTAGTTCACCATTCAAAAATGTAGACTTGACATCCATCTAATGGACCTTGAAATGTTTATGAGCATCAAATTCTAAGAACATCCTTATAGCTTCCATTCTTGCTACCGGGGAAAAATTCTCCTAAAAATCTATTCCTTCTACTTGAGAGTAACCTTTACACACAAGCCTTTCTTTGTTTCTAACCACTTCTCCATTCTCATTCAACTTATTTATGAATACCCACTTCGATCCAATAGTGTTTTTATCTATTGATCTTGGGACCAATTCCCAAGTTTGATTCTTCTCAATCTGCATAAGTTCTTCTTTCATAGCTTCCATCCAATGTTCATCTTTACATGCTTCACTTACAGTCTTTAGTTCAATCACAAAAGATAAACACAAATTTACTTCAGCAACAACTCTTCTTCTAGTCAATACTCCTTTAGTCTTATCTCCAATAATCTGACTTTTTGAATGATTCTTTTGCAAATATATAGGTGTCTTAGGGGACACCACCAGAGATTCTTCTCTTTCATTATGTTCATTTTGCTTCTCTTGCTCATCATTTTCCTGTTCTTCCACAATCTCTTCAATTCTTGCACAAACAGGTTCATCAGATAATATCCATCAATGTAAATTGAATTCTTCATTGTTTCATCAACCTTGACATTTGCACTTTCTACAATCTTCCTTAGTATTTTATTGAGACATCTATATTCTTTTCTTTTAGTAGAATATCCAAGAAAAATGCCTTCATCACTTCTTGCATCAAAATTTCCTAAGGTTTCTCCATCTCTTTTGATATAAAATTTTCTTTTGAATACCTTGACATACTTAATAGTAGGAATTATTCCATGCCATAGCTCATAGGGGTATTTGTACTATTTTCTCTTGCTTGAACTAGATTGAATACAAAAAAAGTAGTATGAATAGCTTCTCTCCAATAAAATTTTAGTAAACCAACCTCAGTAATCATTGATCTAGTAGCCTCTTGAACTGTTCTATTTTTTCTTTCAACAACTCCATTCTACTGAGGAGTTCTTGGAGTAGATAAATGTCTCTTTATCCCATGGACTTCACAAAAAATATTAAACCCATGGGAGGTGAATTCTCCACCTCTATCAAACCTTAAGAATTTTATCCTCAAATTCACTTCATTTTCAACCATAGCTTTGAATGTCTTGAATCTATCTAATGCATCTGATTTTTCTCTAAGAAATGTAAGCCACATATATCTAGAATAATCATCAATCAAAAGCATAAAGTACCTTTCACCTTGTAGACTTCTCACTCTTGTAGGACCACAAAGATCTGTATGAATTAAATCTAGTAATCTAATAGTAGATTGTTCCTTTGATCTATAATGACTTCTTGCTTTCTTTCCAAATTGATAATTTCTGCAAATAGCATTAACAGGATTTGTAATCCTTGGTAAATCTCTCATGACCTGAACTGCACTAATCCTCACCAAGTTATCAAAATTCATGTGACACATTCTCCGATGCCACAACCAACTGTCATTAATCTGAGATAAAGCATTATCCATCAGCACCCTTAAGTTGATAGATATTTCCTTTAGATTTCTTTCCTACGACAATCAGTGTTTTGGATCCTTTTCATATCTCACATATCTCATCTATAAACACAAGATCATATCCCTTACTGCACATCTATCCAAAACTCAAAAGATTATGCCTTAAACCCTTAACATAGTAGACATCATTAGTATTATGCATGCCATCAGAACTTAATGAACCTATCTCATAAATTTTAGCTCTAGTATCATCTCCAAACATAACCAAACCTCCATCATATTTTTCAAGTTTAAAAAACTTACTTTTATCACTAGTCATGTGATGTGAACAACCACTGTCAATAACCCAATAGTTATTTTCTTGTTTAGTATGTAGGGCAGAGATAGCAATACCTTAATTTTTCTCCTTCTCTAGAGGGCTTTCCTTCACCTATTTTTCAAAATTAACAGAATTAGGTTCATCCTTTATAGCCAAGAATAAGCATTCATTGTCATCTGGTTCTTCATAATTAGAATCCTCATTAGATATACTAGCATTCTCATTTACATAATATGCTTTGTTGATCTTCTTTCCTTTCTTTTCTTTCTCATATCTTTTTTAATTCCTCTTAGCTCTTTCCATAAATTTTGTAGCATAATGACCTATTTCCCCACAACTAAAGCATTTAAATGGTAACTTACCTTCATACTTTCTGAAGCCTTTCCTAATCCTTCTCACAGAGTAAGTTTCTATTTCATCAAGATTTTCTTCATCTAGATCTTCAACTTTTGTAGCTTTAAAAGAAGTCTTTGATTTGCATCCATTCCTTAGATTTGGCTTCCTCATATTCAGCTTCCTCATCTCATAAGATTTTAGAGATCCCAAAAAAAAATATTTAGTGCATGTCTTATAATCTATGTTATGTTCAATTGAACACACCTTCTTATTGTAAGCATCAGGGAGAGTTCTAAGAATCATCGTTACAATTCTGGTTTCATCTACAGTAGTACCAAGTCCTCACATTTTGGCTACTATCTCATCCAATCTCTATACATAAGCTTTAACATTCTCATCTTCAGACATATGTAGAAGCTCAAACTATGTCTCCAAATTTTGTGATTTTTCCTCTTTGACTCTTCTATCACCTTCATGTTCCCTTTTCAAAGCATCCTATAATTCCTTAGCAGTCTTCAAATTTTGAACCTTAATCAACTCGAAATGTGCCAAGCTGTTCTTCAAAATGTATTGTTCCTTATTATTTTCTTCATGTGCTTTGATCTCATCAACCTTACTCGAAAAATTAGCAGGAGGATTGTAAGGATTCTTGTTAGATTTCTCCATACCATATCCACAATACTCAAGATACTCTTCCATTAGTATTTTCCAAATAGCATAGTTAGTTCCATCAAACCCCGGATAATCATAAGTCATTTTTTTCAGCCATCCTAGACCTTCCTCAAGTGGTTAAGCTCTTCACTAAGGAACCAAGCTCTGATACCAATTGTTGAACAAGAAAACTAAGAGGGGGGTGAATTAGTTGTCACAAATTTAAACCTTAATTCATTCACTGAAACTAATCCTTAACACTACTTAAATGATTAAACATTAAGTGCAAGTGCAGAAACTAAAAACCATCACACAAACACAACACTAGATTTACGTGGAAAACCCAATAAGGGAAAAACTATGGTGAGGATTAACTCACACTATAAAGAATATCAAAATCGATCACAAGAGGCTCACTACCAAAACAAGGACTCACTATCTAGATCAGGACTCACTATCCAATAGGGCTCATTGCCATAGAGATACAAAGAAGATATCTAAGAGATATATTACAGAGAGAAGATAGTATCAATGCAATAGATAAATCCACCACAATTTTCTCAACCACTTGCAGACATGCATGAATGATAGAGTACACCTACTTAGTGCATCCAAAAACTCAACATTCAAGCTTTGCATTGATCTTCCAAACTCACATCACACACACACACACACACACACACAGATTAGCATCAATACCACATCTATCTGCTCTATTTATTTGCACTTATCTCTCTTTCGATTGCTTTCTTTCATTTCACCACTAACCCATTCTATATTTATACCATCTTCAACTTTGAAACATATCCAAAGTTGGCCATCCAACATTAAATTCAAATTATTTCGGCACCAAAGCATCCTAGGGTGGAATTAGACTAAGGGTGACCCAAAAACATGCTTGATAAGGACCCAAATAGATCCAACACACTTCATCAACTCTGAAGATAGTGTTCAACACAAGGTTGGCCAAACCAGTGTAAAACACATAGAAAAATTAAGCACAAACCTTCTAGATACTGAAATTATCTTCAATAAAATCAAAAAAACTAAACTCTAGAACCACAAGTCATAGGAATTTACCAAATAGAAATCCAGACCAAAAAAATTTCTCTCAGACATCAACTAGAAGCACCAAAAACCACAGTTCACAACTGGTGAACATAAATCACACTGTATAATAAATCAGTAGCCAAAAATCTGGATATAGCAACTTCCAAGAATCATGATCAACATATCCAAACCACACAAACATAGGAGAAAATATCAGAGCAAAACTCAGAACAACCATTGAACACCTGCAATCTTTCTTCAATACCATTTTCTCAATGTCCTCAACATATACAACCAATAACCTGCAACCATGACATTAATGACAACAACAACCATTTGATAACCAATTGACCAGTGGCCATCAATGACAACACCTTCATTCTTCCCATTCTTGCAACACATTCAAGAGCAGATTTATCAGTAAATTATTGTAGCAATCAAGATCAAGATCATCATGTCAAGTTATTTGCATTCATGAATGTTTTTGGAACTAACATTATGATGTAGGTTTTAAGTTTTCAAGCATCAAATCAAGTGTCAAATCAAGCATATAATCAAGCCATTTCATGCAAGATCTAATCTTTGGAGTGATGTGTTACACTTTATTCCTCTGAAGGCAGCCATTAAAGGGTTTGGTGAGTTGTAGCAAGCTAGTGTCCATTCATCATTCCTTCCATTTATTATTTCATTTTGTTATCAAGGTTTAATTACCAAATGAGGGTTTGACCAAGGCAAACCCTTATACACCAAAAACAAAACAAAATCCTCTCTTTGTGTATTTGCAGATTTATTGGTGGAGTAAAATTGGATCGAAAGTGCAAAGTTATCAAAATTGTCATCAAAGTTGTCAAGAGATAAAAACTCATTTACAAAATTTGTTTTTGGCCTTTCAACAATAAAACCTAGAGAAATCAAAGCCTTAGATTCAACATCAAAGGACTACAAAAAGAATTTTCAGAAAAGATACAAGGACACATTTGATCAAATAGGATGCCTATATGACACTTTTGGAGCTAGGTACAAACCATCTTAACCTTTTTAGATCTACTAGTTGATGATTGTTTTTGATAGTATTATCATAACACTTCACATTCCAAGTGGTAGATCTCAGTTATCAAATCATTAATGCACTTTTATTCATCCCCCAAAAGTTCCTTTCAGTCATATAGGGGGTGTTGAGATTCGGCTAATGCGTCCTGCTATAGTTTTCTTAGGATAAGATTTTCTTGGTTGATATATATCATCTTGCAACCCTTATATCTATCTATAAATTGTATTTTCTATTAGTATTATGCTTTAAATTCACATTTAGGGTCTTACATTGCACAATTGAGTTCATTTGGTATTTTTAGTTTATCTCCTCAAAGTGCATTTTAGTCATATTTTACACTTTTCTGTCATAAGGAGGAAGAGGTCACATAGTGTCCCAAAACTTGGATTTGACTCAACATCAATTTTAATATCTTGTGGCACTATCCTTCTTCCTAATGAAATAGGAAAAGGTAGGATTGTGATTAGGAGGAGACCCCTTTTTTGCCTTTTTGGCATAGGTCCCTCATTTCTAGGTTTTCCTATTTTACATCTCCACCATTTTTCCTTCGTTTTAGGAGATAAGGTATTCTTGAGGGTAAAACCTCATAAGAGTTCCATATCATTTGACAAATCTTCCAAACTAGCACTGAGATTTGTGGGTCTTTTTGATATATTAGAAGTTATCAACCCAGTTGCTTACAGACTTGCTCTACCACTTGCTCTTTCTCAAATCCATTATGTGTTTCATGTGTCTATTCTTAATCCATATCATCTTGACACCACCCATATACTTGTCTGATATGAGATTTATAGGTACATGATCTAGGAGTGGTGTTGGTGGAGCCTACTTGAATTCTTGATAGGCACAATATTAAGTTGCACAATAGATATATAACATAGTATAAGGTCTAGTGGAACCAATATTCTATCGAAAGTGCTACATGGGAGAATGCAAAGGATATAGACCACTCTTTTCCTCGTTCGAGTGCTTAGTTTTTTGAGATATTTTTTTGTCGCATCAATTTGATACTCATATTATTTTAGTTTGCATCTAATAAGACATCAAGATGATGTCTCTTCCTAGTGGGGAAGGATGTCACATCTCAATTTTTCTTGCATAAACTTTATTTGATAATAAATGGAATTGGATGAAACCATTGGACAATATGTGTTTAAAGCATAAATTAAATTTTTTTCATAGATGATAGATTAAATGTTATCTTTAAATGCATGCTATTGTGATTAAAATAATGATGAATTATTATGATGCGAATATTTTGATTGTTGATTATGGTTTTATGAGCTAACCTATGGACAATATATTGAGTGAAAATGAGTATAGGAATAGGTTGAAGGTGAGAACATGGTTGAGGTAGAGATGACCTATCCACCCAACAATAGTTGGCATGATGGGAATACTACACACACACTCACATAGTTGCATTTATCCTGCATTGTGAATGATTATGTTTTGTGTTATCATGAATATGCCATTGCCTATTATGCATTATGATTTAAATAATTACTATGTCTTATGATTGTTTTTTTTGTGAAAATTAATTTAGTTGAAAAAATAAAAGATTTTATTTTCAAATGTTTGATAATGATAAATCTAATAATATATATATTCAGATATATAATAATGCAATTTTATAGATATGTATATAAATATACAAACTTTATGTTCACAATTATTATATTTGTATATATATAATGGGTGATCCCACAATATTGGTTTATAATTTTTGGGCAAACTGGACACTAAACTGATTTTTTTTAACTAAATCTTTACTTTCGGGCTCCTATAGTGGCTAAACTGTGAGGAATTTGAAGATGATCCAAACTAGTGATTTGTGATGTTTTGTCTATAGATTCTAAATATATTTTTTTCAAAAAAATTGGAATCAGAATGCACTTTCTTTTTCCATCTCCTTTGAAAACTAGCTTTTTTTTTAAACTACAATTTTAAGGAGTGACGCTCACCGTATACAACATAACTTTTTTTGTATGAAGGATTAAAAAAAATAAAAATTGAATTTAGATTTGAAACTATGATATCTAGCACTTTCATTTGGTTTCATAGTGTTTTATTAAATATTTTCTCCTTAATCAAGTTTCGAAGTCAAACCAATTACAATTGAAACATAGGCGGACAATATACAACATAACTTTTTATGTGTGTATCAAAATTCAGTTTTTTTTTTTTAATGGATCAATGACATCAATGACATCAATACCCAGCCTGAACATATTTTTAAAAATTGTATTTTGATAATTTTCTATTTTTCCACATGTGTAGAACAAAGAGCTTGATTTTCGGTGAAAAACCTATGTTTAATAAAACTAAAAAAACACATACATAATAAAACCAAAACATATTAAAATTATATTCGTTGGATAGCTCATTTTGAGGACTACCATGATCATTTCAAATAAATTTTAAATGAATTTATTTGATCCCCCAAAAGGTAAATCAAAAGTGATTTTTTATCAGCATTTTGATAGGTGTAAAGGAGACTCCATTGTAGGTATGGTTTAAAACTAGTGGGGTTCTATCCAAGAGGGTTTGATCTAAGGTGGTTTGATCAAACCCTCTTCAATTGAAATCCTTAAAATAGAACTTTTTAAGGCTTAAATCATTATATTTTCTAAAAATATGTGATTTCAGCAAAAATTAGAATCTCCCAAAAATTGTAAACCAGCTTTGTGGGATCACCCTAATAATGATATTATTATTTATATATATATATGAATATAAATATCTTACTATTAAAAAGAAAAGAAAATTAAACAAAATAATTTTTAAATTCAAATGATCTACATGATAAATCATGAGATCTTGGCATGAGGAGAAATTTTAGTTCTAAAAATAAAGAGTTACTCTAACTGGAGTTGAACACTTGCATGGAAATATGAAAACCATGAAAAGAGAGCTCAATGAAGGAGAAAGGATGAATATTTTGATATCATTACTAATATCAACTGAAGAGGATTGGCATTGTAGAATCTGGGTAGAGTTGAGGAGTTAGCACATAGCACAGGAGACTAGGTATTACCCTGTTATTGTTGTTTGTAACATGGCTTATGAATGCATGGTAAAGGATTAAATAGAACTAAATCTACAAGTTTAAATGATGAATGATATTGTTATTGTATCGTTGGGTTTGAAGGAAATTATTTTTTGTATTGTAGCATGTATTCAATTCTTTGTATCAACCAGTATATGTATTGTTTTCCTATGCATACATAATAAAACATGTGTGTCGACCTTAATGCCTCAGTATATGGTATCGATCTACCTGTAACTTTTTGTGGAAATTTAATATATGTTTATATACCTTTGTTATGCATGGACCTGCATACTAAATTGATTAAGACATTTAGTTTCCATATATATGTGTAAATACCATCATATCGATTCACCTATAGCACTTGAAACCATAAAATCAACCATGTTTTTATAAATATTTGTGGCTACTAAAATAGTATTATACATATATCTATATATAAATAAATATAGATATATATGTGAAACTATATATAAAGTGTATTTTCCATGAAGTTAATATCGGTAACCATTCTATTTCTATTGTGATGATTCCACAATAAAACTGAATACATGAAATTATCATTTAATTGTTATAGATCGGATTCTTTTATTTCCAATCAACATATCAATGGTAGAATTATAGTTATATATATATATATATATATATATATATATATATATATATATGTATACATACAACTATATAAATTTAATGGTACAATTATGCATCATATGTTATAAACTGGTTACTTATGGATTTAACCTAAATGACATCAAAGATTAGTTAGCATTGCATACATATTAAATATTGCATGAAATTGAGAAATATCATTAGTTAGAGATCAAATTGCTTGTCAATAATCAAATTTCATATTAATAATCAAATTGCATGCCAATAATAAAATTGCATGTCAATTATTACAGTTAACTAGCATTATGCACGAAAGGGTTGAAATAATAAAAGACATTCATATAATCATTTACATGAAAATAATGTGTGGAGCAATTTTTCTTTAAGTGTTTTAATTTTGTTTTCAGCCCTTGTAGTCTTCCTTTCCAACTCTTACTTCTTTTTCATGTTTTGATGGCATTACACCCTGAAAGCTAAAGTTGCTGCTACAAAAAGGTGCACAATGAACCACGTAGTGGCTACACAATTTTTTCCTATATCGCTTTCCTTTCGGGCCCAAAATAGAATACGTGGCTACATGGCAGGGATTTTCCCCAAGATGCTCTCATAGACTCAAAAATCACATGCCAGTGCACCAAGTCACTTACTTTCATTGGTGGGTTGTTTTGCCTATGGGTGTATCTTTTCCTTAGCAAAGTTTGATGAGAAGTGAAACGGGCCTTTTTCCTTCGGGATTGGTCTTTTGGGGTAGCATCATTATTCCTCGCAGTTGATCAAATCATTTTTTTTCCAAACTGTAATGATATTTGATCCTTCTCTGACAACATATATTCATAAAGCTTCTATAATCCCCTGAGCCATTAATGAAGTAGCTCAATTTTTATTACAAAAGATTGGTACAATCAAATAAGATCTTTGATCAAATTATGGGCTATCAAACATAGACACCTGTAAGTAGTTCATCTCTATCGACTATAGTTGGCTTGTCTCTTTAGGTCTATAAAAGGAGGTTTCAATAGCTAGAGATCATCATCAAGAAGGCATAAGTTTTTATCTATTAGAGGAATACAATAGGGGAGGAATAGGAATATTTTTGTAGAGCTTTATTTTGCTCTTTGACATGTTAAATTATCAAGAATGTTAATCGGATTAGCATCTGACCTTTGCTTTTATGTGAATTATTGCAAGAACAAGTAAGAGTAGGGAGAAATCTTTGTGATTATGAATTTATGACCTTTGTCATGAATTTATTTTTTCTATTCTATGTATGTTGAATGCTCAGTGTCAAGTCATATTGATATAGTCTTGGTGATTGCTTTATATCCCATTAGCTTTTATGTTTGATGCTATCTTTCAAAAATTGAATCATGTTCATTGTACTCTTTCATTTTTTGTAGAGATTATGTTGACTTTCATATTATGTTGTAAGAGCAAAAGGGTTCTGTAAAGATCTGAAATATTTCTATTAGTACTAAGTTTCTTGTTTCTGTTAGACCTTAATTGGTGCTTCCCGCGGGGAGATCTGAATGACTACTCTATTCTCTTTCGGGCCTTAGTTATTCATTCTCTTCCTAACAATGGAGGGTTTGTGGAATTTTATGTCCATTTTATCAAAAGTAAGAAGCTGATAGGCCTTGAAATGTTATAAAACCTTTGGCGCATTGTCACCTTTTATTTTCTCTAAATTTCTCCTTCTCTTTTCCCCAAAACACAAAGATGAGCCAACTTATATAAAAATCTCGGAGGTCATTCAGTGAGGCGCAAGCTAGTTGCCACTCGTCGAATTTCCCATAAGGTTGTTCAAGAGAAGCACAAGCTTTCATGATCAACAATTCTTTTTTCTGGAACGCTCGGTGGGACCCAAGTTTTTCACAGTGTTTGATAGTCAGCCTTAAGGACGTAGTTTCTGAATCAAACTAATAGGAGAAGCTAGTAATCTCATACCCAAAGTCTAAACAAGAGCATCCTCTAGAGGAAATTTCTAGTATTCCTAGTTGTCCACTTCATCCCTTAGGAGAAGGCAAGTCATAGGTTCCATATCCCCAGTCATAAGTAATAGGGTAAGAAGTGTTAGCCAAGAGTCTAGAGCCTTATCTACCCCTCTAGATGGCCAAACCTTTCAAATTAGAATCCCCATTTATCCTATCCATAAGAGTCTATTTCTAATGGCTCATCTAGGTGCTCCTGCTCCTAGAAATTTCGTAACTTGGGATAGTGGAAGTTGTAGAAGTTGTGAAATCCAACTTCACAGACCCCAAAGATCACCTGCATGCAAATAACCTATCACAGAAGAAGACATTGGAGACAAAAAAGAAAGGGTGCTCTGAAAGATAAGAATTGTATTAATCAAAGAGTGTGAAATATACAATGGATCAATCCTTAAGAAAAGAGATCATGCAAAACCTAAAAGAAACCCTAATAGGTAGACATTTAATAATTAATATAATTTTTAAATGTCACATCATGCAAACTAAATTGAAATCTTAAGAGAGGAATAAAGGCAACTTAATTAACATAATTAAGTTAAAACCTTTACTCTAACACCCCCCCTTAAGATGAGAAAGAGTGCATCTACAAACATGTGCAAAAAAGAAAAGGTAACTACAATGCATGAAATGAAACATGGGTCCTGGAAACTAGGCCTGATCAAGTACCCATTTACAAAAGCAATGCAAACTAAATGAAACGGGGTAAAGGAGAAAACCCAGTGGGAACAAAACTCCTCCCCAAAATAGAATGCAAAGAAAGGAATGTGATGCACTAATGAAAGAAGGATAGGAGGTGGATTACATGATACCCCCCATAGACAAATTCTATCATATACGTACATGTACACTGGTCTCCCTAGGAGAGATAGAAAGATAGAAGAAGGCCCCCCCACAATGAAGAAACTCCTATCACAATGGTAGATGCCTAATGTAGAATCCAAAAGGAGATCCTGAAGCGGAAAATGATATTCCTCCCCTTGGGAAGAAATGGATCCAAAGGACGATGTCGAAGAAATCATATGAAGAGTCATGAATGAATCTGTCTCAAGATGTGTGCCATGATAGGATGTTGAAGAAACTCTCTATCTGAACTGAAACAAATGATATCAAATCCAAACTGATGTGGAGAATCTTGAAATACAACCTCTGAATGCACTGATAATGGTGGGTGTACGGTGATAACTTGGTTGTCAAGGTAGAGGAGATGAATGTCCTCGAAATAATCCTCCAAATCTGCAATATAGGACTCCACAAACAAGAAAGATATGTCTGCAACATAAGAGTCCAAAGTAGCTATGTCTAGAAGATGTATGATTCCCTATTGCATTGAATTAGGAACAATAGGAGATGCTGATGAAGTCTCAGTCTAAAGAGTAGGAACTGTGAGACAAGCCTCTGATCCATTGAAACATGTAAGGGTGTCTAAATACTCAAGATCCTCTAAAGTATCATGATCAAAGGGTGTATTCTCTCTCCAAGCAATGGGTAAGAGACAATCTGAAGCAGGATCCTCTGCGAGTGGAGAGATATTTGGGTCTCCATAGATCTCCCAAAGACGTGTCCAAAGTGGGTGAGGACAATTAATGTCCAATATAGCCAACATAGTGTCATGATCAACACTAGACAATATAAGTCCTACTATGTGATTTCTAATGATATCCCATGCTAATTTTCCCTCTGAAGTGGATGGTTCAGGTATGAGATCATACAAATAAGGAAAAATATTAAACCACCTACAATGTGTAAGTATGCCCTTTGCCCATGACTCATAATTACCCCATTCTAGAATTACAATTGAAGGGTGAGTAGAAAAACCCATGATAACTCTTCAAATGAGAAAAACTGAGAAATCTGACCTTACTGCATTTAGATCAGATTAATCTAACCCATCCCACAAAAACATAACCCATGTAGGTGACAAAACATCCATGTAATTGAGCAAAGTGTAATAACACACAAACCTGAATAAAATTTACCTAGTAAATTTTCTGATAAAATAGATTGCAGATCTGGAAATATCAATGCAACACCTTTCCAATGCCTATTCATTTGCGCAAAACAGAGCTTAGACGCAAAAGATACGCCCCCGGGAGTGAAAAGTACAAGTTCTGAATTTAACTGGCTAAAATACTGCAAAATGACAAAATTAGAAAATCAAACCTCCACCACTATGAAGTTCATCGAACCAACTTTCGGACGATATCTTGTTTTCTAAAAAAGGCCTTTGTTTGCAAAAGTTATGAGAAAATGAAAAAAAGGCCTGTAAAAGGAACTTTTAATGCTAAGCGGGAGCAAACTTTCAGCACCCAGGTGTTGGCCCTCGATCATGCATGTGACCATCTACTATAGGAAAAATCACCAATGGGGCTAGAGCGCAACTCCTTGTCACTGAGGTGACCTTGGTAGGGGTTGGGTCGGCCGACGGGGCTAGGCATGGAACGCCTGGTCACGGATGTTACCAGGGCGGGGCAGCAGGGAGCTCGCGGGGGCCAAGGACTTGAGTGGCAGTGGTGACCCGGTGGTGCGGCGATGGCCGCTTGGTGGCGAGCAAGCGGCATAAACTTTTCAATTGGTTGTGCAGAAAAATATGCACAATTTGATTTTTTTTGAATTTTTTTTTTCGGTTTTCGAGCCTTGGACTGCGTGCTGGGGAGGTCGTATGGTCTCTCTAGCAAAAAAAATTCCTTTTTTTTCAATAGGTCCAAAATCAAAGAAACGAAAGGCATTTCTAGGGGTTTTGGGCCACTGTGAACTCAATGGCAAGGTCCGTTTGGGCTCAAAATGCTCTGATCAAACAGGTGATGCCTTGGATCAAAAAAACAAAACCCAAACCCTTGAAGCTCCAAAAACATCAAAAGACAAACAGGAAGCAGCAGGTCTGGAGCTCTGATACCATGTAGAAGCTATGAAATCCAACTTCACAAACCCTGAAGATCATCGGCATGCAAATAACCTGTCACAAAAGAAGACATTGGAGACAAAAAAGCAAGGGTGCTCTAAAAGCTAAGAATTGTATTAATCAGAAAGTGTGAAATATACAATGGATCAATCCTTAAGAAAGGAGATAATGCAAAACCTAAAAGAAACCCTAATAGGTAGATATTTAATAATTAATATAATTATTAAATGTCACATTATGCAAACTAAAGTGAAATCCTAAGAGAGGAATAAAGGCAACTTAATTAACACAATTAAGTTAAAACTTTTACTCTAATAGAAGCCCACTAGTTCCACCTACACCTTTGGATGTGTGGCCTGCCATACCTGCCAATTCCCTTAAAGAAATTGTGAAGTTCAATGGCGATGATTTTAAATCTCCTTTTGAGCACTTCCAAGACATAGCAAAGGTTAGAAAGGTCCATAACATTGTAGAGAAAAATGTGGCTCCTAGATTGCTAGTTGTGTCTTTCAAAGGGAAGTCCCTGGACTGGTATAGATCCTTGGCCTCCAATTCCATCCGCTCTTGGGATGAACTTGGAGAAAAAAAATTCCATCACTTCTTGGAGAAAGGAGACCGCTCATCTTTGTTACAACAATTGATCACAATCAAGAGAGCCCTGCAAGAGACCATGATTGACTTCAACACCAGGTTCCATAAAACTTGGTAGAGGATCCCTATGACAGCCAGACCTCTGGTGGCTATGGTATTCATTTTCTATTTTAAGGCTTTCAACTCAAACATTGCGGTCATGGTACAGTCGTTGGGAGGTGATACCTTTCTCAACACATATGATCTAGCTGTGCAAATAGAGAACAACCTCATATATGCAGGAAAGCTTCCACCATGGCCACCAATGCCCATGTTCATAGAAATCTCTAGAAAAATCCAGGAGGAGGTAATTCCCAACACTTCTACTTTTCTCCCCAACACATATACCACACCACCACCCTCAATATATGTGTATCCCAATGCACAACCTAGCACATCAGGTTGATCCTCATTGGCAACAAATGTCAACAACATGAAGAACCTAATGAGAACCTTTGAAAATGAGTTGGTTATTAGTAGACGTCAACAAGAAGCACCTCCAAAGCCCCCCACATAGAATTATCTAGGGGGGAGGCCACCTTACCAGCATAACACATACCAAGGAGCTCTGAGAGGAGACAATCAATAATAGGCATCTATGAGCTAGATAGTCTCGATCACCACACCACTCGAGATCATCAAGAATAGCTTGAATAAGAATTTGGTTCCAAGTTAGAACAACCTGGAAGATGAGAACACATGGTTCTTCTCATGCAATAATAATCACATTCCCCAAAACTATCCAAGAGGAAATCTTCAGTAGAGGGTAGCAGAACAGAGAAGTCGGGGCATATTTTTTAATGTGGAAGACTATCACTCTCCTAGAATGGAGAATGCCCCATTCAATGAACGAACACAAGGGATGTCCTTGGAACAAGAATTGGATATCTCCCTTGACCAAGTGATTTTTCCTTGGATGGAGGAGGAAGATTTAGTATTTGTAAATGATTCTTTGACAACCAACATCTTGTAGGTATAGTCAGATTAGAATACACGATCAAAAAGAAGAATCACCATGGAGTATGTGCAACAAAATCCTCAATGACCACAACCAAAAGTATGAAAAGCTTAACTATTTCTATCAAAGGACATGTACAAGACCTTGAGCCCACCCACAATGGATCGGTTGATCCCTAAGGCGAGGGGAGCACCCCCGTTTAAGCCAAAGACCCTACCAATCAAAATGCTCAGTGTGGTAGAGCAACTAAAGAAGGTGTTTGCCAACGTTTCTATGTGGGATGTCCTATCAATACAAGAGTATAAGACCTTACTCTAAGAGGCATTGAAAAATTAAGAACAAATTTTGCGGGTAGATACAACCCCGCCACACGATAAAGGAAAAAGGGCCCGTGTTAGACCCCCAATGCTTGGGGACTATGGAATACATAATCACAATAGACAAAGCTAGTGTAAAGGAGGTAAGTAAGCCAAATACCACTCCTTTATTCTTAACGCTTATCATTGGAGATAAGCTTTTGCACAATAATATGATTGATTCAAGGGCTAGCACTATAGTCATGCCCAAATAAGTGGTTGATTCTCTAAATCTAATGTATGAGCCTCTTGATAAAGGGATCATGCAATTAAACAAGAAGAAGGTCCAAACCATTGGATGCATTAAAGATCTCTCTTTAACCTTGTTTTCCTATCTAAGCCAAACCATCACATAGGAAGTAGTCATAATTGATATTCCTCCCATCTTCAAAATTTACCTATCAAGGTATTTTACGAAAAAGCTTGGCAAATACCTGGCCCTTGATTGGTCTCATTTGATACTATGAAAAAAGCGCAGGGAAAATATGAAGATCCTATCTAAGCCTTTGCATCCCAAACATATAGCAGAAGACACAATGCTGAGTTTTGAAGCAACCCATACCTCCTTTTCAAAAAAGATGTATTGCGTAGAAATGTTGGAAGAGGAGGAGGCCATGAGTGATCAAACCCCTCAAGAAGAAGCCCTGCTCAATCAATTCATTGATTCTAACCCTTTCAGGAATTTCTATACTACCAGGTTAGGAACTTATGTGATCTTTGATGAGGACCAAGCCCTCCCAAAATTGGTTAAAGAGTAAGAGAAGTGAAGTGGATCGGGCAATAATAGTTTATGGAACTTAAACCTTTATGGTGTCAAATTCAAGGCTAGTTCCAGAGCCAACATTCAAATAGTATCTCTAACCGACTCAGAAACCCTTAGAGCTTTTCACCTCCAGTTCCCGTGCTTAAACAACGATGTTGAACATGAGGCACTGGTTCATAGTTTGACTCTAGCGGAGCAAATGGGTGTAAAAATAATACAAGTGTTTGAAGATTTAGAGCTAGTTTTAAGCCATATTTGAGGATATGTGGTCGCCAAAAATGTAAGGATGAGGTCCTATTAGAATAGGATATGGGACCTAATCAAAGGGTTCAAGGCTTTTAACATATAGGTTATCTTGCAATCTCATAACTCTACTGTGAACCAGATGACCTCTATTGGCTCACACTTTGAGCCAACTCTTGGATCATTTGAAGGCCAACATGTGATGCATACTATCATCCGACCGTCTATACTCAATAATGACCAAAACTAATAGGTTTTTAAAGATGATTTTTAGATCGTTATCTTCTTGCGACAGTCCAAGGAATTTTCTGATCAGCCACAGTTTGGAGCTGGAGAGGCTATCAAAAAATAAGTAATCCAACTAATAGGCAATAAGCTGCGAGGAGACTTGATCTCTTTCAAGAATCTCTTGATTGTGAAGATGTAAGAAATAGTAAGGAGAGATTCACAACTGACGAAGAAGACTATGAAGACCTCGACGTCAGAGGTAGAAAGAAACTAAAAGTTGGGAGGAATGTGCCACAAGAAGATAGGGAAAGGTTGAGAGACTTGTGCACTAAATACAACAAAGTTGTGGCCTAGACATATGATGACCTCAAAGGATACAATCCTAGCATTATCCAGCATATTATCAACTTAGTAGAGGGCTCTAGACCTATCTGAAAAAATAAAAGACTGGTCAATCCAAAGGTGAAAGCATTAATGGCATGAGAGCTTACAAAGTTGATCGAGTCAAAGATCATATACCCAATTAAGCATTCCACTTGGGTATCCAATCTAGTCTCGACTCAAATAAAGAATGACAACATAAAACTTTGTGTGGATTTTCAGGATGAATAAATCCTTGTTAAAAGACCACTATCCTTTTCCCTCAATGGAGCAAATCTTACAGACTGTAGCTAGATCAGAGATGTTCTTGCTACTCGATAGTTTTTTGGGCTATAACCAAGTCTACGTAAATAAGGAGGATCAAAACAAAACAACATTCACCACTAAGTGGGGGACATTCGTGTATGTAAATATGCCCTTCGGCCTCTCCAATGTGGGTGCCACTTTCCAACACGTGATGAATATCACTTTTAAGGGACTGAACAATAAGATCATCCTAATATATCTAGATGACCTGACCATTTTTTCAAAATCAAAGGATGATCATTTTGGTCATTTGGAAATGGTCTTCTAGAAGTTCCAATAGTTTGGGATTTCTTTAAATCCCAAAAAATGTGTATTTGAGGTCCCACAAGGCAAGTTGCTGGGCTTCGTGGTATCTAAAGAAGGAATAGCCATAGACCCTAAAAGGGTGAAGGCTATAATGGAAATACTGCTACCGGTTAATTAGAAGGGGCTAAAGTATTTCTTATGGAAGTTCAACTTCATCAGTTGATTCATTTCATATTTCATAGGTATTGTGAGATGTATCATACTATTGCTAAAGAAGGGCCTAACATTCAAATGGACCCAGGAAGGAAAGCTTTCCTTCGAGCAGATCAAGACATCCATCTCTATAGCTCTAGTTCTCGCTAACCCAAACTTCTCCAAAGACTTCATGTTGTATGTTTATAGTGGCCAGCACAACATAAATTTTGTGCTAACGCAAAAGGATGAAGAGGGAGGTGGAGAGCATCCCATTTCTTTTCACTCTAGGACATTGAAATGATATGAAACTAGATATAATTTCATTGAAAAATAGGCCTTTGCCATTGTTAAAATCCTCAAAAAAATTTGACATCTGGTTTTAGCTAGTAAAATTACTGTACTCGTCTCTCATCCTAGTGTCAGAGAAAACATCACAGAGGGTGAGATAACCAAGAAGAGTTCCAATTGGATCACAAATATCCTTGAGTATGATGTGGACATTTGACCAACAAAGCCGGTCTGAGGAAGGGGCCTATGTGAATATCTCACGCAAGAGTTGGACCCCCAAGCAAAAGAAGAAATCAATCGGCTATGCAAATCAATTTGAGTCTAATGAGTCATGGTTGGCTGATAGTACAAGATTCATGTAGACTAGCCAGTATCCACCCAATGTTTCACCACACAAACAAATATATTATAGGCTTCAAGGTGCTAGATACTTACTGGTTGAGGGGGTTATATTGAAAATAAATTATGATGGAGCCCTCCTCTATTGTGTGGACAAGCCACAAGCTGAAAGAATTCTATACGAGTTCTATAGCAACCTGGAAGGCAAAAATTTCTCCATGAAAACCACCACCTTAAAAATCCTGCAGGAAAGCTACTACTGGCCTACACTATTCTCCAAATCCCACCATCTAGTGAAAAATGTACTTGGTGCCAATATTTTGTTGGCAACAAAAGAACTTTTCCATGCCATTGAGCCTGATCGTAATCGAAGAACCATTCATGCAATGGGGGTTAGATTTTATTGGGATGATCAATCCCATTTCCAATGTAGGGTACAAATGGATACTCATAGCCATTGATTATTTCACAAGATGGATGGAGGAAATTCCTCTAAAGAATGCCATAAAAGTAGAGATTGTCAATTTCCTTGAGGAATTGGTGGCAAGATTCAGTTTGCCAAAAATCATCATCTTGGATAATGCACAAGATTTTGTAGGCTTCATGATGTCATAATTCTCCCTCAAGAATGAGGCTTACCTCAAGACTTCATCTAATTACTACCCACAAGGGAATGGACTGGCGAAATCTACCAACAAGAACCTACTCAGGTTGATAAAGTGTATTGGGTCGGAGAATCAAACAAATTGGCATAGGCATCTATGAGTGGCCTTATGGGAAGTCTGCATTATTCCTAAGGAAATTCTAAAAGCCACCCCCTATGATTTGGTGTAAAGAAAAGAGGTATTCCTACCCATTTCCATGGAGATCTCAGTGTTGCAACTATTAAAGTCCTTAGAAGTTGAGGAAGATAGCGGGATGGAAGGGAGACTGGCTGAGCTATTAAGCCTCAAGGAAAAAAGAGAAAAGGAATTTGATGCCATGATTAAATTTCAGCAAGTGGTTAAATGATGGTTTGACAAGAATGCCTCCAACCCAGGTTTTAGGGAGGGGAGTCTTGTGTTAAAATTTGATGAACTAGCTGCAAAACCAGGGCAACATGCAAAATTTGATTCATTTTGGAAGGGTTCCTTCCACATTCAAAAATGCAAAGAAAGTAATACGTATGAGCTTGAATACATGAATGAAAATGTTTTAGATATACTGGTAAATGGTATTCATCTAAAACTATTTAATTAAATACACAGTTTATTAAAATTTACTTTATGTACCATATGTAAATTATTGTAAATAAGTGTTTTGTGGATAAACCATGAGCGAAAATAGGAAATAGTATATTATATTCATGAGGAAATAATTTGCATATAGTATGGGGTTTGAGCATTACGCTCAGGGCAAAGCTTGAAAATATTCCCCGTCAAAAATCCAAAAAGAGATACATCATTATAGAGCTAAAATGAGGCAGTACATAAAAGCATGGGAAATTCAGCCTCCAAAATAGAAACAAAAAATAGTGTTTTTAGAGTTCATGAGTTCATGGCAATAGGGTTTTCATCACAAGGCACATAGACACTGCACGGGATACAATCCTTCATACCATAGTTGAAGGCCAAGCTATCGAAGGCGATAATCCATTCAACTCTGTAAATGTGCTCCATGTTGTTCTTTTTTAGGAGGAAGGTGGCCGCAGGTCGGGACCACTAACGATGGTGCTCCAAATCCATGGTCTAAATGTCAATAAGGAAGGGTAGCCAAGGAACCACCTCCGCATTATCGACATGCCTATGAATTTCCATTGTCGATGGGATACCAACGCCATGAATAGCCACCTGAACAATTTCATCCAACCCATCCAAATGCGACAAATAGAAGATGGCCCAATAGAGATCAATGATCCATGGTTTGTTAACGTTCAAATCTAGCAGTGAGGCCATGAAGCAATATATAATGTTGGTGTTGCAGCATGGTTGGTCATCATCTTTCACATAATCCCTCCCCATGACCCATTTGAATGCCATGATGATCAGACGGTTCTTTGTCCACAATAAGCATTTAAGTTGGTCATTGCTAATCTCCCCGAAAAATATGACTTGCATCTTTTGACTCTAGAGCCAAATTGGGGTACCTAGACCACTCATAATGCAACAAGAAATTTACCAAACTCACAAAGGAAAAAGCATAGTGGAAGAAACTCACCAACTTAATGCTAGCTCAATGACTATTCTTGAGAGACGAACATGCTATTTATAGAAAAATGTGAGCTGAGAAATCTTGCCAAAAAAAAAATTGTTTCCCATCAAATGACCATGGAAAATGCGAGTTGGCAATAAAAATTAAATGGTAAATTGTACAAGGGAGATTTTGCAAGCTTTGAAGAGTTAATTTAGGTGTTGGAAGTTAATGCTTGCACATACGACCTACCACCATGTGTTTGTCATCTTTATCAATGCCAACCAACTTGCCTGTGTGAAAAGATGTTTTTTGAAGTCAGCTCCTACTTAATTAATACAAATGTCTCTTCTAAACACACTTCCCACTGCTTAAGGTTATCTTTCCCCAAGGTTGGCATAAGAAATGTACTAATTTCATTCCTACAATGAAGTTGGCATTTATGAGAAGTACGGGCCCCCACTCCACAAGTGTCACTTTGTTGGCAACACTTAGCAAGCTATCGATAACAACAACACATTTACTGCATGTGTTTTTTAGAATTGAATGCACCAAAAAGCAAAAAAAATTTAAGTTTTGTACCTTTGAGTAAAGGCTTCTTTGAAATTTGAGTCTATAGAATTCCAACAAGAACACAAAAATGGTTGAGGCATCATCTTTTGGTCAAAATGCTGGAATTTCATTCACAAAGCCAAGATATGTCAACATCTTTAGAGGTATATCTTATGCCAATGCTCCAGCACCACAAGAGTGAAGCTTTCTGCATACCAAATTCATACAACCAAGCAATCACACCAAAAATGAGGTGGTCAAAGATTTTTCAAATACCATCTTTGACCCCGAGCTGCACATAAACCCTAAAGGCCTTAGAAAGGGGGCATTACAGAGATTGATTGCTAGAAGGTCGATCAAAGGCCTTGGGATGAGACTCTGGCATTGTAGTTTACCATTATTCATGTTGCCCTCCATGTATCAATGCCTAGAGCTGGTAGACATATGTGTAAAAAAGTTGGACAAGGGCACCCAAGTTATTAGTGGTGACAAGATGAAGATCACCATCAATGTCGTAGCCATCTAGGATATGTTATGTATCCCCTCAAACTGGGATGTTGAAATATTCGTGCATGAGCACATGGAAGATTTTTGGACAACAAGGAGAAACTAGTTGAAATTCTACAAGGAAGAAATAGGTGAGGACCTAGACGATAATGAAATTATCTTTGCTTGGTCACACTGACAATTCCATTCAGATTTACAGACCATCTTTTCAATGTTAGCTTTTGTATATGGCCATAAAAGGGATGATGAGGTTCTTAAGTTCAAGATGGGCTTGGATTTCATGTTGAGGAAGGAAAAGAGCTAAAAGCGATTTGATTTCACTGAGACAATCACGAAAGGAATGCTTAAGCAATTAAGCAATTATAATCGCTCTTTCAAGTTTAGGTATTCCTCTATTCTCGTGCTTTTAATCTTACATAAAAACCTTGTGTTTTTTAGTGGTCATTTTCCACTCAACATATTTGATGTGTTAAGGTTATATAAGCCAGTTTAAACTTGGACCCATGTGCTTTCAAGCACATGGGATTATTATTCATTTATTGAATATTTCCTCCAACCCGTACTTCTAGATTTATCTCAGCGTTCTCCAGGTAGGTTTTTCCCTAAGGGTTTATAGTGGATGAAAAATCACCAAACCCTGGTAGATATCTTTATGGGGGTGGATTTTAATTTTGTTAGGTGTCATGGATTTAATGAGGATCCCTTTAAGCTGCCTAATTTTTTTACAAACAAGCCACTCACCCTAGAGGCATGTCGATAGGAAACAATTGCAGACAATGCTTATGGTGCCAAGAGGTACAAGAAGGTGATAAACACAATTCCCCTCACTATCACCGAAATACATGTAAAACTCGTAAGGAGAGAAGAGCAGGATGTGTTAACCAGTATGCCGGCCTACCTCGGCCTAGTTCTCATTTATGATAGATGGAAATACAATCCCATTGGGAATTTATCATTCAAGCATGAAAAGAGGTCATATTGGGAGGAAAGTGTTGGTGTTTCCAACTGATAGTCTAGCATCTCCTAAATGGTAGCTACTCCTTATATTTAGAGACCCTAGGTCAATGGCCCATGAATAGGAAATGATTGGCAAGATTCTCCTCTACACTTTAGGCTCTGTAATACTGAGGTGGGTACCCCTATATGTTAAAGTAAATCATCACACTACAATGGTGGGAGGAATTTTATGGGATAAATCATCTATGCAACCTTCTATGTTATCAATGACTTCTGGTAGTGTGGAAAGGGAAAACATGAAAACAAATCTAAACTAAGAAAGCAGGAAAATATTTTTGAATTAAAAGATTTTGATTCTACCCTAGCTTCCTGCTTTGTGAATATCCTTGACCAGTGCCTAATCCATACAGATTCAAGAATGAAATAGACTCCTACAATAGACCAACTATGGCTTCCCATAACCCTACTACCTTGCAGTAGGAAACCAACAAAAGGACAATCATCACGTTACTTATTAATGCACATTGTAACAACACTACCCTCACTATCTCTATGAAAGAAATTACACCACTCCTTGAATGATAGGAAAACATAGAAATAATTCAAATAGAAAATGTGTTTGAAGCATCAACACAACCCTTTATTATATTGATTCAGAAGATAATGCACACAATATTTGGAGAACATGACAGATTGACATATATATATGGAGCAAAATACAATGGCGTATTACAGTCATCTATTGTTATTACATAGTATCATTTAAAACATTCCCCATTTGTATCCAAATGACCCACCCTACTCAACTTGACTCAAGAAAATAATTATAAAAAATAAGAAATAAAATCATGGTAGGGAAATACTACACTAGACCACTCAAGTTGGAGACTCAGAGTTCGAACAAAACAAAAACAACAAAACTTGCCTTTATAGTGCAGGAAATAGAGAATTCATTAAAGTTACATAAAGGATGAGAATCTGATCAGATTACAAACATTCAAAAATTCCCCCCAAAATAGAGCAATGACTAACCATAAAGGCCCTTAACACCTCAAGCGCACCCTAGCATGGTGTTCATGATGAATACAAATCAAACACTCATAAAATCTGCAACAACAATTAGGAAACCATGTCCTAACAAAAAAAACTTGACCTCTGCAAAACTTCAAGGAATAAATGGCATCATTCACCAATCAATTTGGCTTGGAAGAAGCGTAGATTTTCAACCAAGAGCCATTTTGAGTCGATCCGGTAGCTAAAATGTAGTTATGGCATTATTGTTCTTTCTTTAGCTATTGAAAAATATATCTTTGAATATTGGATATTGATCCATCATCTTCACACCAGGATCCAACGTTGATTGCTCATCATTATGAACTTTAAAACCTGACCATCAGATTTGAAATTCTTTAAATCTAGGTCATTTGATCACCATCACCACATATAATACCATCACAAAAAATACATAAGCGAAATCATTCACAAAAAATACGTGAATGATGCACGGAATATCCGTTGATCTCTCCATTGACAGATTAGGCCATTGAGACAATATAGTGGGCCAAGCACATGACCCCACCATAAACACATGTCACCTCCCTACTCCCCTATTAAGAAAAACAAAGGACCTACCAAGTCACCATGGGCAAGTGTTATTTCTAGTTGTCCATCACATCAGAATACCCCACCACCATCTTCGCCCATCGCACATCATAGAAAGTACCATATCACCTTGATTCACAACAACGATGTGAAGCAAGGGTGTGATGTAATCTTGACCATCAAATACTTACTGTTTGATCTCATTCATCATCATGTATCATGAAAAGGCACCCACCATTAAGATGTGAAACATTGATGCAAGCAACCTCAATGATGACCATTAGATCAACTATCTTTAAATCAGCACCGTCCATTGTACATCATGGAAACATGCATCGCTTGATAAGGAGAAATGACAATGTGAAGAGAGCCTGCAATGGAGAGAATATTCTCCCATCACATATCATTTAAATGGAAAAAAAGGCAATATACATGTAGCGATATAAAGGAGGTTAGCGATGTGAGGGACAAAACTAGCCATCACACATCACGAAAAATAGAAAGATAAGCAAGACAACTATTAGCAATGAGCGATTAAAATACTTAAGAGATGACAATTAGCATGTGACTTAAAAGGGGGCCGCTTAGGACATAAGACTTAGGGGACAAAATATTTTATCCTCCAACAGGGAAAAATGACAAAATATTGGGAGGGGCCATAGACATAAAGTGCTAGGGGGACGGCGATCAACCCTGTAAGGTTGTAACCTAAATGACACAAGGCTAACCCAACGCAAAATTTCAATGATGAAATAGAACAAAACTAGGGTTTTAGGAGGGTTTAAGCAAACAATGAAGGTTTTAAGGGTTTTAAGCCTTGAGACAGAACCTTAATGCATGAAAGACAAACCCTAGTGCCCAAGAGACTCAAAATTTCACCAAAATGGCCATGATTTTGTAGGTTCCACTAGTGGCTCTAGTTGGGGATGTCTACCTAACAAAGAAAAGTGAGAATTCAGATCTCTAGAGAAGCAGACCATGCCTTTTCCATTGGGAAGCAGAGTCAATCCAATCTTAATACCTCATTTGATATCCCCAGGTCACTAAATGAAAATAGGGAGTCAACATTTACCCTTGTTAAACACCAATTTATTAAAGAAGATGATCCCCTTCAACCAATGATTATTTATGTCACACCATAGCAACACAAGTAGCCTCTTTCCTACAGAAACAAATATCCGATTACCTTTGAACAAGTGAGAACTTGCTCCATGTTTGGCTTAGTTGTTACATGGTAACCACATCATATAGGCCACCTCACTACCACCCATTGCATTTTCTGATTTTGTAGCCAATGACAAAAACTAAGAGCACTGATCAACACCATATGAAACCATTATTTCATATTTGTTGACCCCCTCACATGAATTAAGGAAAAAATAAAATGCCTCCAACTCACATGACAAAGAAAAATATTCCATCTCATCATGCTAAAATGCGGAGGGAAACTCATCCTCAGACAAGTCAAACTAAAAAATTTGAAGCTCATGCACACAAGGGACATGAGCAGCCAAAAAATTACCACCCTAATGTTGCTCATCAGAACTACAAGCAACATGCTTGGAGTCATTAATGTTGACACACACTTCATCAACACATCCATTTGAATCATGAGATATTTCATGTGAAGAGCTATACTCTTCAAATTTTCTCTCTTCTTCAACCTTTTCGCAATATGCTAAGGCATATGTATCACAAAAATCAAACTCATGACACACATTTGTGGAACTTACCTCAGTAACACTACTTTGCAATGACCGATTTGAAGTCCACTGCTCATGATGAAGACTATGAGTTTGACCCCTTGAAAAAAAATTCATAGGCATCCATATGACCCATACAATCATACTCCTCAGGTGTAGACTCATCATAAGTAACATCCTCAATTGTGGTGACATTTATATTTTGATTTGTTATTTTCACCTATAGCTACCTCTATGCTATCCTCATACAAGAACTCAGTGGCAACTTCAAAACCAAAACAAGGGATAGAAGAAGGTGAGAAATCAAACAAGGAAACAACCTCTTGTTCATTAATTATTGTAGACACATCTTCTTCTTCCTTGATTCTACAAAAACTAGCAGAGTCATATCCCACACTGTCAAACTAGAAATCACCATTAGACTCATCATTGCTGCTTTCTTCCAGTTGGCAATCACCACACATATTGTCGCATTCATCTAATATAGAGAGAAAACTCTCTAAATCTATTGTTTCAACATCTACAGAAGGTATGAAATCAAATTTTTCTATCACTTCATCACACCTTACATTTTGGTTGCTATCATAACAACCCTCATTTTCACACAATTCCTCTATGGGATGCTCAAAAGTAGAATCTTCACCACTACAAGACGCATCATTTTTCTTTTCTATACCAGCCAGACACCTAAAATAAGTACCATCACATAGTCTATATAGGAAGCAACATCCATGCATCTCTATCAACTTTTCAATCAATGAAATCCAACCATCAATCTCTATGACTCCTGAAGGCTTCCACCTTTGTGACATTATACTCATATCTAGCTCAATTTTTTCACAAAATAAATCAACACATGTTGATTCATCTAGCCTATCTAATTTTGGTATAGCAAACAAAAATTCCATGAACTTGTCATGGAAATTAGATGGGGATTCATCCTCATAACTTTCTATGTTCCATAATACATTTAGAGGTGAGAAATTTTAATCCTCAGATTCGTATTCTTCTTCATTTTCCTGACTGTGCAGAGGACTACTGTCAGACTGGAATATTCCAAACCAATTTTTTTTTATTTTTCAATTAACAGATTTCAAACAATGCACCCGTTAAGGTTAGAAGATAAACCAAAACGTGCAGAAAGCAACTCTAACCAGAATGTACACCAGGATCCCGATGTGGGCAAGGTGTGAGCATTGGTTAGAGGATCTGAATTAAACTGCTTATGCAAAAAACAACTCTAACCAAGGATGGCGCCGATGATGGCGAGCATATGGTCAGAGGATCTTCTTCTCTAAATACAGAAAGGAACTCAACGTCAAGAATGTGCTTTCCAAACCAAGATGGAATGGGAGCTACCATATGACGGAGATGCTAACTATGCTGAAAGTAAACTCAACACCAAGTATGTGCTACCCAATTCCAAAGTGGAAATGAGGCGACCATATGGCGGAGATATACAGAAATACAATGCAGCTTCAGAATGTAAAGTAAGATTAAGAGAAATGCTGACAGTACTACTGTTCAGCTTACAAAATATCAGAAGATGCCTGCAATAAACAAGATTAGAAGCTCTCCACTGCTGCAATAATAGATATGATCATTCCAAGGTTAATTATGACCTTCCAGATACAACTCTTCACCAAAATACAGATTACTCAAGACTGATATAACAAAACAGCAACGTAATATGCATAACCAGCAACCCTAGAATCCACTAAAATGCTCACAACTCACTCAATACTTGCCAGAATGACATGAGACCTGATGCAAACGAAAGCTATAATGATGGCAATGAGGACTAGACCAAGAAACAGCTAACAAATCGAAGTATTCTTTTTTCTAAACATTTGCCAGGCAGACCAGAATGGTGCGGCCAATAGAGAGAAGCGATTTTGCTTTTAAAAAATAAACACTCAATATTAAAATCTGAATCTTTGCAAGAAGGGTCGCCCCTATCAAGGAAACTCAATGAATCAATACCCAGAACGACTGTATTTTTATTTTCAAATTTATGAGTGAAACTACAGATTCAGCTTGACTTCAGCAACTTCAAAATGAGACTGAAATGCAAATCTAGAACTCCAAAAATGCAAGATACTCAACTGAAATGCAAGATAAACCTATTACAAACTATCTCTCAACTAGTTGCTATCTTTCAAGCAAGAAGAAGAGCCAAGCTAGGAGGCATTCATTCCTCGAAGCAATCCCAAAGCCATTCCGGCAGCATAACAATATTATAAAACATAAGATCCTCAAATGAGAACCCAAGGCTGTCTTTTATAAGCTTCTGTGGACCTTCCTGGAAACCCTAACTTCTTTTCCAAAGTCAAAACCCTAATCCCAAGAAATGGCGTCCTTTTCCAAGCATCTTTAATTTTGACTTCATTAAATTTCTCACTTAAATAAATGCGTCCTCCTTAAGGCTTAGTTTTGACTTGATAAATTCAATATAATTTTAATATAACCTCAATGATGGCGCCACCCTTCAAGTCCACCTTTTAAAATAACATTAAGTTATTTGACTAGGCCAAGGTGATAAAATAACATTTAAATTATAATGTTATTTTTAAGTGAAATGAGTTCAACTCTCCAAAACTGCATTCTGAAGCCCGAAACTGAATACGCCACTTGAGACAACTGAAGGGGAAAGTCAACTACCTGAGACCAACCTGTATACTGCCAAAAATAGAATTTACTAAAAATAGTAAATTCCAGAAAATGCTCTGAATGCCGAAATGAACATACTGCTGCGAAGCCCTCTGAAAACCCAGAAGGAATCCGCCATTGAATCCACCATCTCAGAGCCAAGACCTCCTCAAAAATAGGAAACCCTAATTTAACCTTCCGACTAGCCTTCGGGTTTCCAGAAAAAAGGCCAACGGTCATATGCACGATCAGGTTTGAGAAGGGGACATTACAGTCCGCCCTCCCCAAGATTGCTTGTCCTCAAGCAATCACAAACTAGGATGCTGCAATATCTCATCACTTTCCCAAGTGGCATCCTCCATAGGCAGGTTCTTCCACTTTACCAAACATTCTCTGATAGTTCTATTCCTCAAGGAACGTTCTCTGACATCAAGTATCTCCTCGGGAACTAGAACCAACTGTCCTTCTTCATCCAACGGTGGCAACTGTGAAGAAGCAACCACATTTTGTCCAAGTGCCTTCTTGAGGCGGGACACGTGGAAGACGTTATGCACTCTGCTATCTGAAGGTAGCTCTAATTCATAAGCTACTGCCCCAACCTTTCTGATGACCCTAAATGGCCCATAGAAGCGAGGTTTGAGCTTCTCAGCTCCACTCTTCTTGAGAGTAGACTGTCTATAAGGTTGTAAACGAAGATAGACCATATCCCCAACCTCAAACGAACGCTCAACACGCCTCTGATCAGCATACAACTTCTGCTGATTTTGCGCAATCTGCAAATTATCCTTCAAGGATCTCATTATGTCTTGACTATGCTGCAACAAATCCTTGGCTAAAGGTGCTTTGCTGTCACCAAACACCAAGTCTGCAAAACTGGGTGCTTCATATCCGTAAAGTGCCAAGAAAGGCGACATCTTGATTGACATATGAAAGGTAGAGTTGTAGCAGTACTCGCCTATATGCAGCCACTTAACCCAAGCTTTCTGCTGTTCTGACACATAATTTCTCAAGTAGCCTTCCAACCACTTGTTCACCACTTCTGTCTGCCCATCAGTTTGGGGGTGATAACTCGTGCTTGGAGTGAGCAAAGTACCACTCATTCTGAAAACTTCTTGCCAAAAGGTACTTAGGAACTTGCTATCCCTATCACTTACAATATTCTTTGGCAACCCATGAAGCCTAAACACTTCTCGAAAAAACAAATCTGCAACTTGGGCTGCAGAAAAAGTGTTGGTAATGGCAAAGAAATGAGCAAACTTGGTTAATCTGTCAACTACCACGTAGATGCAATCCTTCCCTTGGGCCTTGGGCAACCCAGTGATGAAATCCATTGAAATGCTTTCCCATTTTTGATTGGGAATTGGAAGTGGTTGTAGCAAACCGGCTGGCAATGTATGCTCATTTTTATTTGCTTGACAAACAGGACATTCCTGAATGTAGCATTGAACCTCTCTCTTCAAACCTTTCCAAGAAAACCTTTCTCGGATCTGCCTATAGGTCTTGAAAAAACCTTGGTGACCAGCAACTGGAATGTCATGAAAATTCAAAAGAATCTTCTTCTTGAGCTTAGAATCAGCCACCGGAAAGATTCTTCCCTTATACTGAATCAATCCCTCAACCACTTGGTACTTTTCATCATGGAAAGTACCTTCCACAATGCTGGTTGCAAACTGATTTTTGGCATAATCAGCAAGCAACATGTCCCTCCAATCTGCAGTAAGCTCACACAATGAGCTCAGATGAGGCCTTCTGGAGAGAGCATCGGCCACGACATTATTTTTTCCTTTGACATATTCAATGTCAAAATCGTAAGCTTGAAGCTTACTCACCCATTTCTGTTGCCTCTCATTTAAATCCTTCTGGTGCATAAAATGCTTGAGGCTATTGTGGTCGGTCTTAACTACGAATTTATTCCCCACCAAGTACTTCCTGAACTTGGCTAATGCATGCATAATAGCAAGCATTTCTTTATCATAGATTGAGTATGTCCTCTCCACACCCCGTAACTTTCTACTTTCAAACACGATAGGGTGTTTTTCTTGCATCAGGACAGCCCCCACTCCTTCACCTGAAGCATCACATTGCAGCTCGAATGGCTTGGAGAAATCCGGGATAGCCAAGACTGGACACGAACTCATGATCTTCTTGAATTTATCAAACACAATTTGAGCCTTTTCTGACCAAGCAAAGGCTCCCTTTTTGGTGAGATCAGTAAGGGGAGCAGCATTCTGTGAATACCCCTTTACGAATCTCCGATAAAATCCACAAAGACCCAGAAAACCTTTCAACTGGGTCAAGCTCTCAGGAGGTGGCCAATCAACTACTGCTTTGATTTTTTTCGGATCCACCTTTACTCCCTCAGCACTGATTATGTGGCCAAGGTACTGTAACTCCACCATTCCAAATTCACATTTGGAAGGTTTGGCAAATAAGCTCTCAGATTCCATGATACTAAGCACATCCTCCAAGTGCTTGAGGTGATCCTCCCAAGTCTTGTTGTAGATCAGAATATCATCAAAAAATATCAGCACAAACCTTCATAACTAATTCTGAAAGACACGGTTCATGCAAGACTGAAAGGTGGCCGGAGCGTTAGTCAACCCAAATGGCATGACTAAGAATTCAAAATGTCCATAGTGACATCTGAAAGCTGTCTTTTCCACATCTGATCCCCTCATTCGTATCTGATGGTAACCCGACCTCAGATCAATCTTCGAAAAGAACTTAGCCCCATGTAGCTCATCAATGAGCTCATCTATCCTGGGAATGGGGTATCTATTTTTTATTGTGCTTTGGTTCAAAGCACGATAGTCCACGCACATGCGCATGGTACCATCCTTCTTTTTCACAAGAACCACTGCAGATGCAAAAGGGCTCTTGCTTGGGCGTATGAAACCCATCTCCAAAAGTTCCCGAATATTCTTCTCGATCTCATCCTTTTGTCTCTTCGGATACCGATATGGAGTTGTGATCACCGGTTTAGCTCCTTCTTTGAGCTCTATGATGTGTTCTGAACCTCGATCAAGAGGAGGTCCCGGGGGTAAATCAGCAAACACTTTACTCTTCTTGGTGAGTAAAGACTGAATATCTGGAGGATGCTCTATTTTCGTTTCAATGGGACTAGCTGGAAGAATCATGCACTCCGTAGCCCACTCCACTTGATCATGACGTATCAACTTCGCCATCCTCTTGAATGACACAATCCGAGGGCCACCATTTGACATCCCTCTCAACACCACCTTCTTTCCATCGGATTGAAATTTCAACTCCATAGTTTGCAGATTTAGAGAGATCTCTCCAAGAGATCGCAGCCATTGAATGCCAAGGACAACATCCGTATCTCCAATATTGACCATGTAGAAGTCATCCTTGACTTCGTAATTGCCCAATTGCATTGACATGTTCGGAATCCTATTTAATTGCCTATTTTCTCTCAACATAGAATAAGAGGAGGAATATTCCTTCAAATTTGAATTCAAAATCCAAGTGGACTTGTACATCCAATAAGGCATTCACTCCTCTTACATGTCCTTGTGCATTGAGCCAAGTGGCATTTATTTCATGTCTCTTTCCCTCTCACATGTCATTTCCTCAATTTCAAAATTCCACCTAATTGCATTTATTGGCACTTTGGCCAAAATGTGCACAACCTTCAACCATTCACATCTTGACAAGTCACACATAGCCATTGGATGTTGAATGATCCCACATTGCTCAATTTCACTCTCTCTTCCATTTTGGAAATCTATAAATGAAAGGTTCTTCCTCTCATTCAACATCCACAATCTCATGCAAAGTTACTCTCTTCACATTGAGAGCTAATTTTGTCCATTTCTCCTCAAGTATTCATCATTTTCATAATTTCATAGCTAGGTTATGCCAAAATCTCATCAAAGAGATTCAATTATCCACACATCATCAACATTGCAACAAAGGAGTTGGGAAAGGGCCAATTTCGACACATCAATTGGCACCAATTCCCCCATGGGATCAAGAGTTTGCTTTGTTTAAATAGATATGATTTAGTTTCTTGCATTGTTCTTCATTTTATTTCTATTTAAGCTTTTTAAATGGATTTCATGGGGAATCCTTATTTGTATCTTGCATATTGATCTAATAATGTGTTTGTTTGTTGTATTTGTGCAGGTATAAAACTAGGGTTCACATTTTAGCGTTAAAAGGAGGGCAGGATTGAAGGATTTCATCACATTTTTGAGAAATTATGTGCTTTTTAACATTTTCTTTGTGCACACAGGAAACTACGCCGCTGACAGTCACGTGGTGCTATATTGCACCACTTTCAGAGGCGTGGTGCTATATTTCACCACGCCAATTCTAAACTGCACCGCACCCGCTTTCCCACTTAAAAAATTTCAAAATTACAAACTTTGTCACGAACTTCCAAAGTTGCAAACTACGTCACGTGCCAAAACTCTTATCGCATTTGCGCTCTCTGTTTCCTGCAAAGCATTGCACTCAGTCAAGGTGCAGTGCTATATTGCGCTACTAAGTTTCCAAACTGCGTCGCATTTGCTGATTGTGTCGTGGGTTGATAGGGAAAAATTTAAATTTGGTTTTTTTTAACATGTGCTATTTTATTTCTAACTTTTTGATTTCCTGACTTATTTACTGCCTCTGCATCTTCTAGTTTTTGATTATTTTGTAGGTAGGAGCAAGGAAGGAAGAAAAATGGAAGGTTCCATTGGGACATCAATCTCATCCTATACAAAGTGTTTTTGAACACTATAGTGTTGTTTAACACTTTTAGAGAATCTTCAATCTCCTTTAAAAGGAATTTGTTATCTTTTATGCCTTAGGAAACAATAATTTTTCATTTTGGGCCTTAAAAAGAACAGCACAAATTTCATTTTCAAAATTTTCAAACAAAGGCTTAAAAAGAACCTTAGAAACAATTTTACTAGATTTCGTTGAGGTTTAAAAATTGAACAAGGCAAATTCCACACTTAATTTGGTGCTTTAAAAAGAATTAATTTTGCTTTGTGGGCTTAAAATGAACAAGTGCTATTTTGTTTTGTAATTATTTATTCAAAATAATATCGTCAAAAGAACATATGCGCTTCTCTCACACCTCATGACGATCTTGAGAATCAAAAGCTCTTTTGGTGATCTTAAGTTGAGTAAAATAATTGCCTCCACATTTTATTTTGGATTGAACAAATCATGCGAGTGTGAACGTTGTATATTGTGAGTGTTCTCCCTTTGTTTTTCAATGAAGGTCGATTGAACTACGGGATATACTTGCTTTCTTTTGTTTATCTTAGCGGGCCTGCCTTGTGGGAAAAAGTAATCACCCAAGGGAATGACCCAACCGAGAACACGCTAAAGCCAAGTGACTTCCACCTAGGATATAAGTGTGGATATTGGAACAAAGGCCAATATCATGAGGATTATTCTGATGAGAAGGGCAACAATGGTCTCTCATTGTACTAGATAGTCCCCCACAAATGGAATACCCGCATTAAAACCTCTTGTTTAGCAAAGGCCAAAATCCTATCTATTTGTTGGTGCAAACGGTCATGTCCTTTGAAGTCGCCCCATGTTATACATGTAGTTTTATTGTAGAGATGAAAATTATGCCATGGGATATTCATGGGTACTGATGCTCGGCTAACCCAAAAAGTGAGTACACTGTAAGGGGGGCATGTGTGGTCAAGCATCTAATCATCTGCACTGAATATGCGCAGCTAGAGTTGTCCAAGTGGGAACCCAACAAATATTGTCTTTTTAGCTTAGGGATTGCACATGTTTTTGAAATCAAAACACCTTGATTGGATCTAAAACATTGAGAAACAAACATTCACAAAAGATTCAAAATTTCAAACCCTTTGGAGGAAAAAAAATATCCTTTGACAAATCTAAGTGCTCTTCCTTACCCTAGGGATTCCATCCTTAGAGGTTTCTAAGTTCTTAGGTTTAATCATCATTTTTTTTTCACTAAATTCAACCTAGGAAACTGTGTTCTTGAGACCTTGAATTTCACATAATGTACCTTGTGCAATGAAAAGGGATTAAGACAAAGACATTTAGTTTGAAATCATAAATCAAGAAAGTACTTTTAGTAAAAGGAACTCATTAAGCAAAGATAAAGACAATTGGACCTCACATGTGTTTTCTCAAATGATTTCCCATAAATTCAAAATCCAAAAACCAAGATTCAAAAAGATTAGCCTAAAAGCTCGTGAGGAGCATCTCGAAAAGCTTTTTGAAGTTAGAGAAAGATTGGTGTATAATTTATACAAGAAGGCTTCAAAGAACAACCCAAGTTTGTATGAGTTCTATTATCAACAATAGCTTGAGCTTTTTGAAAGGTTTTCTTTTCTCACATAAGAAGTATGGCATGTTCAACAATACTGAGGTCTTGTAAAAAAGAGTCTTGTCTAGGTCAAGTCTAGGATAAAAATCATCACTCTCATCCACCCTCATTAAAAATCAAATCTCATCTCACCAAAAAATTCTTGGGAACTTTGAAAACATCACTTATTCTAGACTTTAGGAAAATTCAACATCACCTTGTTTGGATTAACACACCTAGCCAAATTATCCTTTTGTGTACAAGTTTACTCTAGGATAACACAGCTTCCTAGGGTTTACAAGTTCATCATCACTTTGTTTGACTTAACACATCTAGTCAAATCATCTTGTGTACAAGTTTTCTTTATGATAACACAACTTCCTAGAGTCTATGAGTGAATTATCCAAAACCACCTTGTTTGGCTTAACACACTTAGTCAAACTATTCACAATCAAAATCAAAATCAAAACAAGTCCTAAAGTCTAGCATTGATCTAAAGTTCCTAAAATTTTAAACACCCATACCCCTCACCCTTTCTTCCTTCATCTCATCATTGGTCCTAAACAATTTAGAGGTTCAATTTTGCAATAAGGCCAAAGAAAAAAATGGAAAATTCATCCAGCATCACGTTTCAAGCTTTCCAACAAATGCATGCTCAAGACCACACTCAATACCATGCACAATTGCAAGCAGCTCGACAACAAACATTTCAACAAGGCCTACAATAGTATAAAGCACAACAAGAAGCAACGCAATTACTAGCCCAACAACAAGCTTTGTTGGAACATCAGCAACAAGACCAACAACAAGCATTGTTGGCAAAAAAAATGTAGGCATATCAACAAGCCCCACTCACTCAGCAAAGCTTGAAACAGATTCCCACCACAATCATTGAAAATGATGATCAAGATCCTTCAACCAATGATCATGTTGGAAATTTCTCTACATCACCTAATGAGTTAGAGGACATATCTCAAGAATTTATTCGAAAACCTGATCAACATCTTTCACCAAAGTCTAGCAATGGACGTTTCCAAGGCATATTGACATCCTTTGACCTCATGGTTACAGATATTGAAGAAATCCTCAACTCACCACTTGATCCAAGTCCACTCAAAGCTCAATAGGATATCGAGCCACTTCCCATTCCTAATAAAGATATCCAAGAACCCTTTGTAAACAATCCATTCTTTGAAATTGACCCATGTCAAGAACTTGATCCAAAGCATGTCGAAAGCAATCCCAAAATCATTCGAGATCAAGAATTTGTATCTCCAAGCTACTACAATGATATAATGGAGACCCTCCTATCTATACAATATGATCACATCCACATAGAACATACTCCTCCTACCCATAAGATGCTTTCCTTGGATGGACACGTAGATGATCTTCATTCAAAATAGGATTCTTTTACTCCTAACATTATTACACAAAAAGAGCAGGTTATTGATTCCTACAGTCAAACTGAGTTGTCAACATCAGGATCAGATATATCACAAATTCAGATTGAGGACATCATGTATGAAGATATCCAACATTATCCACTCAAGGAAACATGTCAGAATAAATAGGATATTCCAGAGTTAGCAGAGCAACAAATTGAAATGACGTAATCTGCAGAGGCCATTTGTCAGAGAATGCATTTTGAACAAGGCATCTCAAAACAAGGAGAATCAAAGAATAAAGGTGCTACTATCACCATATTGGGGGAAACTTTGTCTCAAGAAAATGTCAACATAGGGGGCATGAAGGATCCTTATGATGAAACCAATACCAATACTACAACTAGCCACATCATGAATCTTCATCCACCCATCACCCCATCCACAAATTGGGACCAACATCAAAAGGGATATTTGAATCAAAGCATGAAAACCATTATCAAAGAAAAAGAAGCTAAGAAGAATGAAGTACAAATCAAATACATTTGGATACCAAAGAATACAAAGAAAGATGATCCCTATCATACTCCATTAGTCAAAGAAACTATGGGGCAAAATTAAAAGGGGGAAAGTATCTATAAAAGATGTCCACAAAGGAAAAATCAAACTTCTCAAGAAACATACAAAGTGTATCAAGAAGTTGGTCCTAATTCCATGCACACTTCCATATCCACCCATTGTTGCTCATCTTCCCAAGTTTGGAGAATCAAAGGTTTCAATCTATCAACCAATCCATATTTTATTCCTAAACACACACCATCTACGCCTCCACGCATGATATCCAATTATTACATTGACCATGTGTTGGCAACGATCCTTCATCATAAGGATTCATAAGGCACTCTATTGCGATGTGCGCACAAAGACAGAGTTACCTCTGGTATTAGCAAAGCAAATTAGGGATCTCAAAAGTTACTTTCAAGTGCATGTATCTTGGCAAAGCAGCTTCTTCAAGTAGGATATCGATGACACATTATGAAAGAAGCACCTACATCAATGAAATCAGGTGGTTCAACATGAGCTTAAAATATTTTAGCAAAAAAAAATACAAAAATACAAAAATACAATTTTTTTTTTTAAATCAGAAAAAGGATTGAAAAACAGTAAAGAAAAAAATCCTCCTCTAGTGAAAACCACTTCAATGGTGCTTTGGATAGGTACCATGATGAAAACCTGGCAAATAGGCATCATGTGTAGAATCAAGCATCTACATGTGCTAGTTCAGGTTAAGGCATTTTATCCCATCCATAATAAAGCCAACATTCCCTCCATCTGATCCATAATAAATCCATTCATCCATGAACCATTTATCCAATCCATTTTCATCCATCTGCATCCATGATCCAAGTTATCTTAATCTTGATGAAAATTTGGTGCACACTTTATACTTGCTTATGGTAAACATCTTGACATGGGTTATTTTCATTGATCCTATCCTATCCAATATTATCTAAGCCATGAACCACTATCCAAATGTGCATCCACTATCTGAACCCCTTATCTTATCATAAGATAATCCTTGGCATCCTTTGCATGCTTACCATACCCATCCATCCATCCATCTATCCAAGAATCCACCCATGGCCTTTCAAACATTGCTAGACATTAGAGGCAGATATTTGCATCTTGCTTCGGGAATAAATCTTGATATATATCCTCCAGCTTATGTGGTGATCCAAACATTGGAAAACATGAAATCAAACTGTTCAAGAATTTGTGAGCCAAAATCCAAATCACTAGCCCATGGCATATTTTGACAAGATGATGTTCTTCATCAAGCTTTATCTTTCATCAAACATCAATCCAGAAACAATCAATATCAGTTGCATCTAATGTGTACTTTATTGTCACATCAAATCATCAAAACAATTTTTTTCTAAATCAAGCTTCAAAATCTTGATCAATCAAATCCAATCAATCCATCATCATCTTGGGATATTCTTCCCAATCCTTGTGTTGCTTGATGCTATCCTTTCATTTTTGTGTATCCTCAACAATGTTATCATCATGAATTCATCATCATCTCGGGATATCCTTCCCAATCCTCATGTCGCTTAACACTATCCTTGCACTATTGTGTATCCTCAACAATGTTATCATCATCAATCCATTGATCTGATCAATCAACCTTAGCTTGGTTTTCAACAAAAATCCCAAAACTAGAGCACTGATATCATATCCATATCCAAATCATCAAAAATCTAAAAAATCAAAAGTGGCATCATCTTGTCAAACTACGCTGTCTCTGAGCTTGAACATAGGCAAGGTTGATCTTTGATCATCCCTCAAGACATTTTAGGTCAGTCCTTTAGGCGTCCATCGCAATGGAAATCCGTTTTCCCATCTATTTCACACCCTAGGTCATTTTTTTAGGCGTTTGCTGTAATGGAAATCCATTTGCCCATCTATTTCACACCTTAGGTCAGTCCTTTAGGCGTTCATCACAATGGAGATCTGTTTTCCCATCTATCTCATCAACATTCAAGTCAATTGTCATCTGAACTACGTCGTCTCTGAGCTTAAACGTAGGCAAGGCTAATCCTTGATTGGTCCCCGAGACACAAAATTCAAAAATATTCATAAATCTCGAAAATACCAAAAAAAATTCAAAATCCAAAAATCAAAACAGCCTCAAAACATTTCAAAAACACCAAAAACATTCACATATCTGGAAAAAACCCAAACTAGTGCATTTGTCTCATCTCACTTTCACTCGTAATAATCACCAGTCATAATAAATCAATATCACCATCATCCTTTGGTGAGTCAATCAGAAGCAAGTCTAGCAGGATCCAAAGTGAACACCCTAATCATCAGAGTCTCAAAGTCTAAGTTGGTAAGAAAGCAAGTTAATCAACTCGGAGTATTAATAGATTATCATCCAATCAGTCTCATCAAACCCCTGATCACAACATGTCCTAGGATAAATCCTTCCCATGATGGACATAAGCATCAGGTATCTCACAATAGTTTAGTCTTGGCTAGCGGTATGAAGAACATTAGCTTGTTGGTTTGCTTTATTTGGTCTTTTTTTTGGCTTATCTTATTTTGTGCTCATTCCAAGGACCTCTCGATGATGCCTAAACGAAACAGGTTTAGAGAGAAAGGGAATGGGGCAATGATCATTATCTTTTTGTTTGTTGTGCTTGTTGGATGTTCTTGTAATATAACTTGGTGAATACTTGGTTTGTTAGGTCCATCCTAGCAAGGTTTTTGTTTGTCAAGTGTGAATAGGAATACTCCTATCTGATTTTCAAGTCAAAGTCCATCACACTAGGTACAATGCCATCCTAGTTATTTATACCTTGATGCATTGTACCTACATGTGTTATCAAACATAAAGTAATTGGCCCTTTGAAAATCCCAACTCCTGGTAAGCAAATCATCATCATCATCATCATAACATAGGCTTGTTGGATCCTCCTTCCATCCATCTTATTCTTCTTATTCTTTTATCTTTACTAAAATGTCTATCTAAAGTAGGTGTGAGATCTCAAAATATACATGAGGCTACCCATGGCTGATGATTGTCTATACATCATTAGAATTGTCTACATCAAATAATTATCTTTCATCCTCTGATAAGTAGAACTACTCCTCTCGCGTTTTATCATGATCTTGATAAAAAAATTAGCATTTATGCTCGATCTCTGGAGGGGGCAATATACCAGCATAATCCATCCGTTGAGGCAACAGTGGGGCATTCGAAAAATGTTAAAATTTTTGAACTTTGATCACAATAGTTTATTCTTTGAATCAATGCAACAAGTACATTGCTTCAAAGAGGGGCAAAATGTAGACATGGAAAATGTACAATTCAATTTAACGCACTTGATCCTGATTTACTAACACCATTTCATCCTAAATCATACTCTCAGCTCATCATCACTTCTCATCTCTTAATTAGATAAATCATTATTTATTTAATTAGGTCTTTCTCCTCTATTGATTAAATTAATCAATTTTATTTAAGTAACCCTAAAATCCCCTTTTAATTAACTAATTCATTTTATTTGATTAAATCCCTAAAATCTCCTCATTAAATTAAATAAATTAAACCTTATTTGATTTAATCTAACATTATCCCCTTTAGTTAAATAAATCAAAAATATTTATTTAATTAAATCTTTCCTCTCAATTTTGATTTAAATCAACTCATAAATTGAGTCAAAATTGTGAAATCATCTAATCCCTCATTAAATTGATCAAATCTTGATTAATATAATCTCAATCACTAAAATCCTCTAGAGAATGCAACTTGCACAATAAATCAATTACTTTGATTTATTTAATTGCCTATTTTCTCTCAACATGGAATAAGAGGAGGAATATTCCTTCAAATTTGAATTCAAAATCCAAGTGGACTTGTACTACAGAGTATCAAGATTGCAAGAGCTAGAACTGTTCGATGAATGACGTCAAACTGCAATTAATCATTTGAAGGGATATCAACAAGTTATGTCCCACAGCTACAATCACAGAGTCAAACCATGAGCTTTTCAAGTGGGTGACTTGGTTCTCAAAGAAAACCCTCATAATCAGCAAGATCGGGAAAAGAAAGGCAAGTTTGAACCTAATTGGTTGGGCCCATTCGTTATCATTGTAGCATATGGATCAGGGGCATATTAGTTGTCAACATCAAAATGGGACCTGTTTGAAGATCTGACCAACAAAATTCATCTGAAGAAGTTTTATGCCTGAAAAATATCAAAAACAATATAAAAAGTCCTGAAAAAATACAAAAAAATCAAAAGAGCAAAAATACAAAAAAATCAAAAAGAGAAAAAAATCATTGCCTTGATGAAAACCTAGCAAATAGGCGTCTTGGTAACAACAAAAAAATCATAAAATCAGGAAAAAGTGCAATAAAAACAAATGGTGATAACCTGGCAAACAGGCATTGTTTGTGATTTTGTTTGGCTCTCTCATCTATTGGGATACATTCTGCATATCCATCTTTCATCGACATCACATACATGCTTGGCCATCACATCCGCACCATATGTCCTACCATCTCCTTGAAACAACAAGGATTTCATCATGGCTTGATGATCAGGGTTATCCTTAGCAGTAGAGTGTGTCTAGCAGGAGTCAAAGTGCAAGGTTATTAGGGGGAATTCGCTTCTTGGAGATTTTTGGCAGACAAATAGAAACATATGTCAAGAATCGAAGTATCAAAAACAACAAACTTGTCCAATTAAACTAAGTCTACACAACTATTTGACAGACAACTAAAACAAATTGGATGATCTTAATTTGAATAAAATGAATGACAAAATTAAAGCATAAGTTGAATTGTTGTTTTGATATTTGCTGACATCATATCTTTGGAGTGGTTCAATGATGTACTGAACTAGAATTACAAGGAAGGAGTATGATTTTTTCTTTACTTGTTGTTTCTAAGCTAATCATTAGTATTATGCAATTTTTTTTGTGGGACATGCTCTACAACGTATCATTGATGACATTTCAAAATTTGCATAGGAAAATGGTTAACTTTTGTCTGTTTATGCAAACAATACTCAGGTCATCTTGGTTCAATTATACCTCGATGCTTATATTAAATTGCTATATCAAACATCATGAAAGCAGTACTTAGGTCATCATTGGTGCTAACATACCCTTTGATTCTTGTACTAACTTTCAACATATCAAAAGGATCAATGATGAAAATCAAGCGCAACATTGGTTCATGAAATGACAAACAGGAGAAATGTTTCATTACTACATTCTAGGACTACATGATTCATTTAGATTTGCATTCTGGGGCTATCTAAGTAGATTTTTGAAGGTTGGCAAAATTTTCATATATCTTTTATGACAATAATTGAGTACACTTGGAAATTTATTGCATATCATTGCATTATCATTCATTACATATCATTTCACCATGATTATTCATTCATAATTATCGTTATCATTGCAATATCATATTTCTCATTTTCACATTAAATCATTTCATTATCATTATTAGCATTGTTATCATTATTCGATCTCATTTAGTTCATCATGATCATAAACCATCTTTTAAATATCATATCATTCTCATTAATTGATCATTCATTTCATATTATATCATTTCATAGCATTTGCATTATCATTCATTTCATATCATATTGCATTGCATGGATAAAATAAAGATATGTCCATTTCATTCATTTTATATCATCATTTTGCATCATATCATTATGTATTATTATGTATCATTATCCTTATTATTGTATTTCATCTTTCCATTATCACACCAATCCATATTATTTTCATTATCATTAATATCATCATTATGATCATTATCCATTTAGTTTACATCATATCATTTTTATATAATAGGCATATCATTTTAAGGACATATCCTCTCATTCAAATCATTCAACATTACATCTTACATCTAGTATCCATTTCATTCATTACATACATCATAAAGGAAAATCATTTAGATTGCATCATATATCATGTTAGAAATCTTTTCATCATAACACATCCTACATCATGTCATCATTGCATCATCATACATTACATCATCATTATATCATCATCCATAATCATAAACGACATAGCATATAGAAATAAAATGCATACATGAATCCATAACACATGCATATCATAAATCTCATCAAAACAAATGTCCAGGTGTACAAGGAGATCAAATGTTTCAACAAGATATATAAAATACAATGAACAGATGTATCAGTAATCATCACTGAGAGGTGTCTGGATGTGGGTCATGAATGTTGTTGCCTCTAGAGGTAGTCTGTGGATCTCTGTTGCCTAAAGCCCCAATCTCTCATCTAATAGGTTGTACCACACTCCTGGTGGCACTCCTGGTGTGACTGCGTGAGTGGGTCCGTGATCGAGTGCCTAACTGCGTGTATGTTATCCTCTACTCAGGTGGCACTACCTCAAGATATCTCATCCGGTAGTACTCTTCCTACCGACCAGTCTCCAATCCCTCTGCCACAACCTCTCCAATGGAGGTGCTCTCAACTAACCTGAGTAGTCTCTCTGCTACTCCCTCTGCCTAAATGCATCACTCTTTGAAGCTATCTCACTCTACTGTAAGTTGAGCTACCTGTGGGTCAGGAGGTGGTGGTTGTGCCACCTATGCCTGTAGCTAACTGATAGTCACTTGTGCTTGTGCTAACTGACTCTGAAGAGTCTGAACATTTTCTTTCAAGGTATCCATCTATCCCTATGAAGGATCCCTGATAGTGATCTGTGGGGCCGAAGTACTCAATTGATCCACCACTCTTGCTGTCTGAGGCATCGTCTTAAATGGTACATCAAAGAAGAACCTATGACCTCCACCCCTACCACCTCTGTCATCCCCATCATGACCACTATCCTCTAAGCTATCTGACTCCTCCTCCTCCTCCTCATCCTCATCATCCTCCTCATCTACATCCATAGCCACCCCACCTATATCCTCGACCTGTCCTACCTATTCCTGACCCTGTGGCTACCATCGTGCTCGTCGTATAACTAGCCCACCTAACGGTGGGGAAAGCTCATCTGGACTGGTAAATCTTGGGAAAGGATGTGCATAAAAATAGGCTGCATAATCATCTGTCATGTGAGCATCTGTAACCCTAGGATGAATGGCCCAAAACTCTGGCTGTAAATCTAAATACTCATCTTTAGCTACCTCAAAGGTAGTGAATGGACCCCACTCTGGCACATCCTCTTGGTGCCTGACATAGTGTGCCACACCCTGTAGCATCATCTACACTTGTCCATATTATCTCAAAACTCTCAAAACTAGAAACTATGCGATGATAAAAGGAGTCTGACCAATCATGAACCTGGCTATACCACAATACAGAAGCTCTATGTCATCCTCGTCCCAGGTCTCACAATCAAGATATGGTCTCCAGATGATGGTATCCATGTCATCTAATACCCTACACCAGTACCCTAACTTTCCCAGCATCAGCTAGACAAGGGGACCTATGTACGCATATACATAAGGGTGGCCCAGCGGGTGATCTCTCTTAACAATGGAGTGAGTGATAGCAAAGTGCTCCCATGCCCAAATCTATAAAATAGTAACTCCTGCTGAGAGACTCTTCCCATACGTGTACACCACTTGATGAATATTGTGGTATAGATGGGAAAGCATGCATGATCCCCATGCATATCTCATCTGATGGAGAAGCATATCCTCTAGAATCCAACCCCAGCCTACTGATAGTCCCCTTGACCTGTGATCAAGACAAAGGAACCCATCGATAAAACCTACTAGAATTGACAGAAGTGGGGCATACCTCTCTACCATATATCTCCAATTAATATCATATATGCCCATATGAGGATCCTAAAAGACTCTTTGTAAGGCATATGTCCCCCCAATCTCCTTGTGATCATAGATCACAAGCTCACCAACTACCGGGATGCCCAAAATCCTATACACATCCTCGAGTGTAACAGTAATCTCTCCAGTCGGCATGTGAAAGGTGTTATGCTCACTATGCCATCTCTCAGCTAATGCAGTCATCAGTGCCCTGTTGACCCTATATTGTGGGATCCTAATCAAGGACCCCAACCCACATCTCACAATAACCCCTATCTCTGCTTGAGATAGTCTAGGAATCATGTCCCATGTCCAGGGAAATCACTTTCTAATCTGGAGGATATTAAAATCCTCCTATAAAATCAAGCATGTCAAAATCATATCAATCAAAAAGGAATCATGAAAGCATCAAGAAAGTATCATGTTACATCAATTAAAGCAAAATCAATATCAAATCAATCATTTTTACTATTTGTCTTTCAATCACGAAAGCAAATTTATCAACATTTCTACTATTTGTTCTTCAAACAAGAAGGAAAATTTATCATTATCTACATTTGTTTTTCATTCACACATGGAAACAAATTTAAAAGTCAATCGACTCAACATCTATCATTACTATTTTTCTTTCAATCACAAAAGAAAATTTATCAAATCAATCTCTACTATTTGTCTTTCAAGCAGGAAAGCAAATTTATCAGACTTATTACTATTTGTTCTTCAAACACAAAGACAAATTTATCAAACCAGGCTACTCTATCTTGATGTTATTCAAAGGCATAAAATTAGTTGACTAATCTAGCAACAATCATCAAGCACATATCATTTTCATTTCAAAAATTCAAACTCGGCATAAATTCATGGATGCGCTAAAACAGTCCATCAATGCGCTAAATCATGAATGCACCATTTTAATCCATGGATGCCCTAAAACAGAGGTTCAATGCGCTATTCCATCAAAGCTCTACTCTATCAATTCTATGCGCTACTCTATTCCATCCATGTGCTATTCTAGCCTATACACTATTTGAACAATCTATGCGCTATTCTATCAGGTCCGGTGCGCCATTTTGACCTATGTGCTAATCTACACATCTATGCGTTATTCTATCCAATGATGCGCTAATTTGGGATCTTATGCGCTCAATCATAAATTCTTTACATAGCCAGTGATGCGCTAATCTAAAAATCTATGCGCTAAACTTCAAATGAATGCGCTAAACTACAAACCTATGCGCTAAAGAAGAACATTGAAAATCTAAAAAATATAAAAAAATTGAAAAAGTCTTCAAAAAAAGATTTCAAATTCATGGCAAAGGATCAGATCATCTTACCGGAGGTCCATATGCAGCTGGTCTCTGATATCGGTGGGCTCGCTCGAATCTGTGGTGCTCGTAATGGATCGGCATTGCGAAAATCTCTCTCAAAGCTCTAAAAATTACAAAAGGTTACTGTTCAAATGACAATGACTTTTCACTTTTTCCACCTTTTAAGGGGGTAAAAATGGAAAATTATTATTATTAGTACTATGCAAAGTTCTATTTCAAGAGATAAATCGACGTTTTTCTCCAAAATCATCTTAATTCTTTCAATCAATCATTAGTATCATCTACATCACATGATTTATCTCTTGAGGGGCCATATAGCATCATCAGTTAATTTTCATATTCAGGGGCAAAATTCTTTGAAGCAATGCGTAAAACACATCACTTCAAAGAGGGGCAAAATGTATACATCTAAAAATGGTCATGGTAAATTAAACCTGTTAATTAATTAAATATATATTATTTAATTAATATTCCAAAGTCATCTACATATATATTTTTTTAATTATTTATTTATATCGTTCATTTTTCTAATTCTTCTAGTTTAATTAAATAAATAAGTTTATTTAATTATTGCCATTTTCCTCTTAATTAAATTAAATAAATTTCATAATTTATTTATTTGATTATCATTCTATTTCTAAGTTTGAACATTTAAATTCGAACAATGAAATATTCCTCTAATTCATCCTTCACTTCACATTTAAATTAAATATTTTATATTTAATATCTTTTTCACCCCACATAATTAAATATTGTAAATATTTAATTACTCATTTTTTTCACCTCTCACATAATTAAATATTAATTATTTAATTATGGAAGCTTCCATTTGCACATGTCACATATAATTAACTAAATTTATTTATTTAATTGGCATTTATCCTTAATTTTCAACTAACTTTTCAATTAATGAAAAGACAAAGAACATGTTTATCTCCATTTTTGAATGAAGATAGTTTCATGGGTTGAAAATATTCTCCATCTTTCTCTCAACCTTCCATCTTTCTCTCAACTTCCAGAATCTCACACCGTTCATCTTGACAAGTTTGAAACTCAACCGTTGATCTTCACCAACTAGATTCTTGCCTCAAAAATCTATAAATACAGCCTTTTCGTAAGTAGATTTCATACGTAGTTACTATAGTTGCATTCGAATCAGCATCTTAAAGCATTTCAAGTTCATAGTATCTTAGTTTTCAATTTCATAGTTTAAATCATATTAGCAATGAACATTCATGCTGCATAACATCTCATTCTCCCAAGTTGTCATTTCAATAAGCTGTTGCTTACACAACTGAGAGCCAAGAACCTTAATCAAATCCTTGGAGATAGAGGACAATGGGATGAATTTGAAGGAGTTGTTGTTATTTAGAGTTTGTTTTACCTTTTTAATTAGTTTCTTTCAATCTAATGTTTCATTGGTTTGTTAGTTTACTTCCTAATTAATCCACATATTCTAACAACACAAAAATTATGAAGACTCGTGGAGGGCATAAAATGGAGTTTTAAACCTGTAATATTGATATTGTTTTATTTAGTCACCATAGAGGGTAGATTGATAAAAATCCTATAAGGTGAAGTTTTCAAGGTTAAATACATTCACCATTAATTAATAATAGTCCTTTGGCCAATTAGATCTCTATCCTCATGACGGGAGGTTAGTCTCATAGTTAAGAGAAAAAACATGTGAAGGGTTTTCAAAAACAAAAGGATATACTTTTGATCAGAGAAACAAGACAATCACTACAGTCTATGACATTCATAAATGACTGAGAAAGCCTCTTTGATAGTGAATAGGAAATATCTCCAATGATGACCGTCCTATGTGCAATGTGAATTCTAAGTTTTAGTCTCCTTAAATGGTTTTAGGGTAGTCTCCTTGACTCAAAATAGATAGATCACAATGACAAATGATTGATAATGAATTTTGATAAGGGAACTCACAGATAAGAAAGACACTAAAAATTAAATGGATGTTATACCTTATGATTATTAGTTATTTTAATTGCTTGTTGTACAACAAAGTTCACTTCTAAGAGATATTTTTTTGTGTTCTGATAAACTATTTGATCTAATAAATGGCTTTGACCATATGAATTGGAAATACAAATTGACAGTTATTATAATTATGCAAAGAAATTGTCAAGTGTGCAACATTAAAATAGAGGGTAGTAAAATTCTTCTACAAAGAGGTGATAATGACAAGTGTTAAGGATGAATGTCTTTGAATGATGATTTAATGATGTTATAACAAAGATCACCAAATATGTTTAAAGATAGTCATGAGTTAGAATAACAATGAAAATATAGAGTAGATCATTCATTGATCTCATAGTTATTTTGTCATAAAACTCACAGTCACAATATTTAGGACAATCACAATGGATTTCAATGAAACAAAAGGAAAATTTTCATAGATTCACAATTCTATATATGATTGTAATACTTTTCCTAGAGATCACGAGAGTAGTTTTATAAAGGTATGTTGTGGAAAACATTTATGACATTTGCATACATTTTTAGAATACAATATAAAGATGATATAATTGAGAATCAAAAATATTGAGGGATAGCCTCTTACTTGATCTGAATCCATGGAATTATGGTCATTCCATGCAGAATTGGAGAGGCCCTTACTATGTGTTCAATACATGGTTGTGAAATCTATGTTGATGAACTAAATTTCCACTTCATACTACTCTGAGATTTAGTACGATCTAGTGCTACCATATAATTGACAATATCTTCTGCACCTAGTTCTCTACTATTGTTTTCCACCTAAAATACAATGTCAATTTCAACATATAGTCAGCTCAATAAAAAATTGAAATAAATAACACAATGTAAATTGAACCAAAAATCCATACACTTACTCCAAATTTGTCCATTTTAGCCTACAACCTGCCTCGGCCAAATGTATATTCAACCCCCACATTATCTCTTGCTCTCTTGCCTGTGTTACTCTTTGTCAAATATTCTTCGAAACACATACTTTCTTTCAATTCCTCCCACTATTTGGCAGATAGAGTGGAGTCTAACCTCTCTTTTCCCTCCGTGATTTTTTTTCTGCAATTGTATCTAAAATTGTTCATCAGAAGTCTCATCTTGTGCTTGTAATATTTTCTAGAGATTTTTCCACCAATAGTGTCAAAGGTATTTTCCATTTTTTGTATAACATATTCCACATTTCATGGATCTTGCTCTGCAAAATTTGATTTGCAAATATCCAAATGGGCCCTACATCTAACGCCCAACTCAGAGGCCCACCTTGCAGCATTTTTCCCAATGGGTTCACGATCTCTTGATACCTCAACCAAGAATGGCTTCTTCCCTTCTAATATTCTTTCTTTTGCATTCCTCTCTATAGATCTATATAAATCTTGACTCAATCTTTGCCTTTTAAAAAAAGAAGACAAATCTTCTATTGAACCACTACCAATATTTTTTGCCGATCCACTAATTCCATCAAAAGTTGTAGATGCAACAGGTGCACTCTGAGGCACATTAGATGCAAGAGGACTCTCTTCATGAATTTCATTAACCAAAACTTCATGATCCTTGGCCACATCAGGTGTGGCATGAGTAGGTAGATCAATACTGGTCTCTATATATTTCACTTCAAACACATCCTTTAAGTGTTGGCTTCTACGAGCTGACATCACTGTATCTTTACTTTCTTTTTGTTTTTTCTCTGCACTCTTTTTCTTGCCTGTAAAACAAGAAAAATATCATATCATGTCTTATATACATAAAGCACTTGCCTATAAAATTTCATTAAACAGTATTAAACAAATAATATACTACTTAGTGGATTTACAACTTACCTGTTTGTCAAACCAAGACGCGATAAATATTCATTATTCTTGGCCACAAATTCTTCATGAAAGCACTCATAATATGTCACTGGAATTTCAACATTATGATCACTATCATCTAATTTGTACCTTAAATTATTTTTCCTCATTTCTTGATGTCCAAAAACACAATAATGTATAAATTAGCAACTTGATACAAAGATAATTAACCGTAACAAAAATTTCATAAATACAAGTTTATGAGGTCTCAGTTTTAATGAACAGTCATTAAAACATGTAGGAAGTCTAAATCACTACAAACAATAACATTCATTAGATGTTGTGGGTATTTCAATCAATGGATATTAAATAATAGTGCGCTGCGCAAATGTCGGTTGCATAAAATCCTTAGCAATGTATCTGAATCAATCCATCAAATCTTTAGCAATAATGTTTTTATTCATAGTTCAGTAAAAAAATCTGTATTAAAGATGTTTTGAAGATCTTAATCAAAGACAAACTGGGCGGCCAAATGACAGCTTAAAAACTCAGCGAAAGAAGTGAATTTTACGCACATCGAATTTGGCACATAATTGTTCATTTGAATTTGAAAATTACATGTTTGACATGTCTCACCATAGAGTGCCTTTTCTTGTATGTGTTTCTTCTATAATTAATCACACAACTTCTTTGAAAATCACAACTTTTATACTAGTAAAGAATGCACTCACATTGTTGATATGTTTGGATTCTCAAGGTATATTGTTGGAAGATGGTAATGGTCTTATCCTTTATATTTTGTTGATTGATTGTTCCTTTGTAAATATTGAATTTATTTTATCTGTACAATTGCTCAGTTTAACACAAAATTAGAGGAGAAACTCCATGCAAAGGAAGAGGAAAAGTGACAATTACAAGCAAAGACAAAGGTAAGAGGTGTTTCATCTTTCAAAAATGATGTGTGATACTGATCATCTTGATGAATAGAAGCTTGTTTTTCTTTCATAATTTTGGTCATCATTTCATGAAAAAGAAGCTTTCACCTACATTGTTATTGGCATTTGCAAGAATTTTTCTTAATTTAAGGTTATAGACATTACTGCTTGGCCAAATTTATTTCAATGCATGCTTCTAGAATGCTAATTTGTTTGTACAAAAAATTATAGGACCAACAGGAAGAGCAGTTGAAGAAGATGATGAAAAGCCTCTCATATAAGGCAAATCCCATTCCTAATTTCTATCATGAAGTAGTACCCCCAGAACTTGAGTCAAAGAATGTAACAATGATCTATTTTTTTTGGCTCATAGTTTTATTGTATCCGAGTTTGATGTCATTTAAAATTTGACTTGTATGGTTGGCCAATGTAGCAAAGTGACTGACATTTGTGTCTAATGTGTTGTAAATTGAGAACACTATGAAGTTGCATATGTAAGGAACAATAGAAATAAAATTCTAAAGAATGGTTAGAACACAAATATATATCTTATAAGAATATTAAAGAAATAAACCCTATATATTGTGATATGTATTTCAAGTAACTTGGTTAATCTTTATTGCTCATTTGCCACATGATATAAGGTATAGTTGAAGCCTAGAATTATGAAAGATGGCATTCTGTATGACTTTTGGATGACAATTTTTTGGTCATTCTGGCTATACATGAAATTACATAATAATATGTATATTGTTTTGTTACTGGTTGTGTGAATCAAACCATACTTTTTTAGATACAATTTCAAAAATTTGCCTAAATTGTTATCTATACCTTAGAAGCAAGATTTGACCCAGAATTATATGGGGATAGGGCAGAATTACCCATATCGAAAATCATTCAAATGACTCAATAATTGGGTTGAACCTTGAAACCAAGTTTTAACCAGTAATTTTTTTTCCCTAGTACCAAGGGCTATGTTCTAGAATATAAGATATATCTTTTGTATGAAGAACTCTTAACACTAGGGTAAATTTCAATTGTATCTTTTATTTTAGAACACCAAGATGTGGTTATCCATGCATGTAAATCAGCAAGGCTGGGCATACATTAATGTTACTATAAATAGTGATAGAATAGAGAACAAAAGACCATATCAGTGAGGAAACAAGTGCCATAGTGATCAATCATCAAGGATTGTATACTACTACTATAAAAAATGAAGGAATAGAGAACAAAAGACCATATTAGTGAGGAAATGAGTGACACAGTGGGTGAGATCCAAGAAATAAAGACAACAATGAGAAATACTTTCATGGAAGTGAGCAGTCAATGCCAAAGTAATTCACAAGGAAATGGTATACAATAATACTACAAAATAGTGCTAAAGATAATTCCATATGTAGGGAAGACAATGCTATTTTAGTAAAAAAGTGTAAAAGAAAACATAGAAACTATGTTTAACAATGCTTCAATGATGGATTTTATGAAGGATGCTAGAACAATGATAGTGATAAAGAACATATATAAAAGCAGTAAATAGTGCCAAGAAGAAAGTGAATGCAAAAGGCAGTAAAGTAAAAGCAATGACTTTGATGGTGTATACAAAATGATGCAAAAATGTATGTGAAATAATGAGTTGCAATAGTCATAGTCATGATCTTGACCACAAGAATATATGACATTGTCAAGACAATGAAGAATGACATTTAGAGACCGCAAAAAATAGTGATGTGAAATGACAATGGAAGAAACAGAGAGATTTTGACCAATCAATGAGAGCAATACTAAATACAAAGGATGAGTGTATGATATTGAATTTGGTCTCCAAAGGTATATTTTTGTGATGAGTGAAGGTTTTGTTGTAATACAAATGTGTCAAAATAGTACAAGCATTATAATGGTCATGACATTGAGTCAAAGTACAATGGTTAAGGACTATTATAACATCCTATCATGACAATGGAAGCAATGATCTAGAGTAGTTGTTAAGAAAAGATCATTGTCAAAGTAAATCAGTGATGGTATACATATTCATATTGCATTCATATTCATATTCATATTTCATTCTCATTTATATATGAAAAAATATTCATATTGCATTCATATTGCATACAACATTTATATATGAAAGCATATTCATATTGCATTCATATAGCAACTTTGTTCAACATTAAAGATTTGAAACAGGTATTAGTCTGAAGGTCCATGTCCTTAAAACATAAAACAACCTTGAAACAACATAAAAGTCTTAAATAAAAGGTCATAAAATGGGGCTCATCAATAATCATCTGCATTGCTAGCAAGATCAAAATCCTGATCACTCATGTCTACATCTACTTGATTTTATTCCTCATCCTCATTTGTGACATGTAATACATTCTCTCTCCCAATTTATTCATTGGTAATCAAAATCTCTTCTTCAAACAATCCCTCATTATCTTCATCCACTTCTTCAAATGTTTCTTGTAAATTAACATATTGCCCATTAGGCATTACATCAACAACCTCCATGAATTTCTTGTTTTGAAAAAGACTTTGTTTGAATGACATATGACCAACATGGGATTCTTACATCATCAATTAGAAATTATTGGTTAATTTGAAGAGGGGAAACATACGGCTCATCTGTCTCTGATAAAAATTGTCGTGTATTTGCACATAAAAATCCATACTCATCAAATTGTACTATGGATGGTTGGATCCACTTACATTTTAATAATATAGGACTATTTTCACCAAAATCCACTTGAATAATTTCTTGGATGAATCCAACCTAAAAAAAATTCTCAATTTCATGAAGAAATTCAGCACTAACAACACAATCACAATTTGTCTTTCCTTTGTCTTTTTCTTCCACTCTTAAATGACTACCATAGGCCCACATTCCACTAAAGTGCATAGCCCATAAATGTGGAGGTTATGAAAGCTCACTTTCCTCTGTTGTTATATCTTGACCTTCTTCTTTTGCATCACCGATTGCATCAACAATCCATTCTTCAAATTTTGGAAAAGAATCACCTCTAATCAAATCATGACGTATGCACTTTTGAGGTCGATGTTCCATCTAATTTTGATTCTCTTCTTCATATTTTTTACATAGAATAATGGTGTACAAATAGTAATATTAATAATATAAATGTGTAAATACAATTGAGTAAATAAATTATTGTGTAATTCTTTTACCTGCTCTAAATATCGAACGAAGATGTGTTTTGAAGAATAAAGTCATGTATTGCACTTATTTCTTGATATGATAGCTTGAAGCGAAATCCATTTCCTTCTAATAGTTCACCTACAACTCTCTTATCTTCTTCATCATCCCATACACGTTGATTGAAATTTTTAAAATCATTCATATATTTTGTGCAAAATCCCATGGCCTCTTGCATTGAATATCCCTCAGACATGTTGCCTTCTGGTTTTTCCCTAGTACAGACAATTTTTTTCAAAACCTTCATATATCATTCTATAGGATACATCCATCTCGTTCTTACTGGGCCACAATGCTCTTGTTCATATTCTAGATGTATCAAAAGATGCAAAGAAATGTTAAAGATTGTTGGTGGAAATTCTCGTTCCAATAGAAAAAGTACTTCAACAACCTCCTCCCTCAAACTATCAAAGTTCAAATGATCTAATACAAGTAAAATCATTCTCTTTAATATTAGGCCCAACCTTATAATTGCCAATCTTGGCCCCTTTGCCAAACTTGGTATATTTACCACAATAGGTAAAATATTCTCGATTATGACATGATAGTCATGGGTCTTGAGGCCTCTTAAGCTATTAATGCCAGTTTGGCTTCTGATGCTACTACTTACATATCCAGTGGGAAAGCGAGTCTGAGACATTAAATGTAAGAATTGTGCATGTTGTTCCTTTGTCCAGACATAAGGAGCACTAGGTTTTCTATATTTTCATTATCATATTTTTCAACCCAAAGATTTCGACAAATCTTTATTTCTCAAAAGTCTTCACGTGATGAAATAATATCAAAAGCACCAAAATGATTTTCTATAATAGCATAAGCTATATTTTCTCAATATGCATATAGTCAACAGTATGCCTAATGGCTATATCCTTAAAGTATGACAACTTATACAATATGCACAACTGTTTTACACCACTTTCATTATATGGATCATATCTACTGCCAACAATCCCATCATTTTCAATAAATGAAATTCTTTTTTGTCCATTCTCAACAATGTAATCACCTGTTATTAGCAATGGTGCTTCATGATTCTCTTCTTGACCATTGAAACATTTTTTTTGTCGACGAAATGGATGATCCATTTTAAGGTAAGCACAATGTCCACAATAAATAAACTTATGCAAAATTCTTGAGTGGCTCACAAAATCCTTAAATTTGCAAGTAGGGCATCCATCGTATCCATGAACAGAGAGACCAGACAATGTGCCATATGCAGGAAGATCATGAATCGTAAAAAATAAGGAAGCTCTTAAAGTGAATTTGATTGAATGACCATCCCTTAAAGATTGAATTTCTTCAATTCCTTTCCACAATTCCATTATCTCATCATATAATGGCTCTAGATAAGTATTTATTGTATTTGAAGTCACACTTTTCTTTCCTGGTATAATCAATGATAACATTAAGAAAAATGGTTTAGTTGCTAACCATGGAGGCCAGTTTTAATTTATTAGAAACACTGGCCAAGTTGACCATTTAGTACTTTGATTTGAAAATGGGTTCACCCATCTAGAGACAAACCTAACCTTATATTACGAGGATCTTGAGAAAAATCAGGCCATCTATTATCAAATTCCATCCACGTCTTAGAATCAGGCACATGTCATTTTCCATTAGTGCTCTTATTTTGGGCATGCCACAACATAAGTTAATAAATGTATCTACACCTATACATTTAGAGTAACCTTTCTAGGAACCACAACTGATTTCAACCCTTGTCTATACCTTGTTTCATGAAATTTTGGACATTTACTCTCATTTGCAAGATTTTTTTGAAATAATACATAACCATTCACACATGTGTGGATTTTTTCATACCCCAAGCCGAGCTTACTGATTTGTTTTTTACATTGACTTCATTTTGTTGGAAATGTGGAGTCAACTGGTAACAATGAACTTAATAATGTCAATAAGTGATCTACACTCTCATTTGTCCAACCATGCACCACCTGCAAGTTAAGAATTTGAAGGATTGTTGTCAAATGACTTAACTTTCAATTACCATACACAAGATTTAAAGCATCCTCCATTGACTTGGCCCAATCATCATTTAGACCCTCATTCAACATTCTATCAACTTCAAACCCTTCGTCAAACATTTTTGCCTCTTCATCTATGTTTGGTGCCACTTCATCTATGTTTTTCACCTCTTCATCTCTCATAGTCTGCAATTCTATCATATCTTCATAATACTTGTAAGCCCAAGGGCTTATACCACTATGCTCATATCTTATCATATGTTGATAAATCATATTTCTTTTTTTAACCTTTCCACCAAGACAATTTTTACATGGACATGGATATTTTTCAATGTCCCTCTCATTAGCTACTCTCTCATCATATGCATGATATTGATCCATACTCAACCTTTGAAATTGATCCATATGTAATATTGTGAATTCTAGTATTTATTTAGTTTCTGATTTAAAGAAAAAAACATAAATATGAAAACAGAGATGCCAAAACATCGTTGAAAGTAGTTTTAGTAGAGACCATAATAGAAAGAAGAGGATATAATGAGTCATTGTTCTAAGATCTATCTTACATTCATTTTAAGTTTACCTACTGATAATGGAATATGCATGTGTTTCCTATTAGCTTCCTCTCGACAATGAGGGTTTCAAATTACCTTTGAATTCACTGCAGAGGGCCTCGCTAACTTCAAATTTGTTGTAGAAAACTCTAAATTCCACGCTTGCCTTTTCAAAAGTCTCCAAGTCCTATCCGAACAAGATTTATCACCCATGTAAGTGATTCAATACCTATCCATGAGAATAAAAAACATCAACAACAATCCAATTACATTCACATGCTGGAACAATTATACATTTTACAAGCTATCTGACTTATAAATATAGAAAAGTTATGTAAACCACTAGATAAATAGCATTTAAAAGATTAGAATTAGAAATAGTTTCCTTGAGAAAATATCTTGAAAGATTAAGGATTCAAAAGTTTGAGAAAGGTATTGATGCACTGGATAACATGTTGAGTAGTCAAAAGAATCATAAAAACTATTTTGGTTTGGGATATGAAAAAGGACAAAGAACAAATGTGTATATGGAACCACTGTCACAAGTGGATAAACTGAATAAGAATACCAAAGGTGAGCAGAAAGACCAAATGTTGAACACCAAACCACCACCAAGGATAAGTAGAAACGATCATATCAAATCAGTTGATCAGTTGTCTTGATTGGATTACAATACTCAAGGTCAAGGGAAAAAAATGGTTTTAAGGTTTCATTCTTTCAGTATATGTTACAGTGGTTTAGATTCATTCTTTCACTATATTGCATTTCACTTGGTGATGAAATTTACAAAGTGTTATAAGTGTTCTCACACTTACTTGTGCAATACAAGTTTGGTTATTCAACATTTTACAATGCATATTTATAAGGCTCCATGGTAAGGCATACTTACAAGGTTTCATGGTCATTAAATGGTAAGCATTTTATAATATTTACAACTTTCATGTGGAAGATAAATTATATTAGAGGAAATATTGTTTCGTATGACTTTGGCTTATTCAAACTAAAGACATTGAATGCAATTTATTTGGTTAAGACACATGGTAAATATGAATAGAATGTTTTCAAGCATCATGGTTTAGGGCATCATCATTGTGGTGAGAGTTTGACAAAATAGAAATGGAATCATGGTGTCAGCAACTTTATGAAATGTCAATGCTCAACAGTGGTTTTCCACTGGAAGTAAAACAGGTTTCATGTAGGCTACTTTGCAACCTGGGTAATATCTTTCAATTTTGATTTTGTAATAGAGCAATAGTTGATTGCAAACTCTTGTGTAATTATACTCATCATATTGTTGAAGAGAAAATGTAGATTCACCTTCAATTGTTTGCAAAGGGTTCTTGAATGTCTTCCTTAGGCATGGGTATTGGTTTAAGATTCCCTTGATCTTCAACTCATTAATGTTGCTTCTGGCTCATATGCATTCCTTTCATTCTCTGAGACACATTAATCTAGTGTCCTTTGTTCTGTATTTTTCTTACAATATTTTTGCAATGGTCGGTTGCATTCATGCAGGTTTGTGTTTAGATTGATTCATTCCCACAAACTTTAACCTTTTCTCAAGTTTACGTAGATCTAGAATCTCTAGATGTTTGAGTGGAGGAATTTGTGCAAGTTAATAAAATTTTATTTTATATCTAATAGGAAATTCAAAAGAAGAATCTGAAAAATGTTATTCTTTGGTTGGTAGCACACCAGGAAAAATATCTGGAGCTTTGAATACTTTTTCAATCATCGTTAAAACTTTTGGGAATGGAATCATTCCAAAAATTCAAGTAAGGGAGAGAAGCCAATGGTGGGTAGGGTAAATTTGAGCCCTGGGTCCACGTCATCAGCATCCAAGTCGGACAATTTTTTTTGCCACGTCTCTTGACCGCTGAGCTGGCATCCCCCCATTTTTTCTAGCAAAAATTGGGCACATTTATCAATGTTTTCGGACCATTTTTCAAAAACCACAAAAAAGAGCCAAAAAAAGTCATGGACCAATAGTGGGTCACTAAGTCATGTAATATTGCTATGCTGATGTGGCATTACATGATTGGTCAATTTGTGTATTTTTTGAATTAAAGTGATTTGTAGTTGGATATTAAGTGTAAACTTATTGGCACTTTTATTGTCCAAAAGTGGGCCCCAGGCTGTCCAAAACTATACCCACATTAGATCCTATACCCACAATCGACTCTTCTCCCTTAAGTGCTATCAATTTTCCTATCAAAATTAGAGGTTGGAATCTACCACACATAGCTTTTAATAATACCAACTAAATTCTCATTAATTCAGATAGCATTAATTGTAAAGTGGCAACCATTAGAACAACTATTTAGAGGAACAATGCCCAAATAAAAAAACAAAAAGGGTGTTATTTCCAAGTTGATTATACACTCGAACATATTATACATACCATTGTTGGTTGGGTTGTCATTTGTAAATTTCCTAACATTTTCTTTAAAATCAATGATTTTATTCTCTGGTTTGGTTTTTTGAATCAAGCCCTTGTTTGGTTTGACTTGATGCTCTTTATGGGGCAGAAAAAGTGTGAGTTTTGTTTACTCTGATACCCACATTCAGTTGAATCTTTTAATTTTTTCCTTGTATTGTAATTGAAGGATATGATCGATATCATGATTGTATAGCTTGGATTTTTTCAAATCTTGCTTTAATTTTCTTCTTTTGGCGAGGGCTTACTATTAGTTGAATGGAGTAAAGGAGGAAGATGTTTTTTGTGTTGTTTGGATTGACAAGATTGAAGGCTTTATTTAGTTTACAGCCTACTCAATTGCATTTCTTTCCTTTTGGTGGATGCATGTTCTGATTTCTTTCTTTTATATATGGAGTGGCATTTAGCCTTCCCTACTTGGATATATATTAAGTGACGTTCTCTTTCTGCAAATGGGAGTTGTTTATATTCCAAAAAGGGGAACTTGTAAGGAGATTAGTGAGCAGTTGGAAAGGCATCTAATATGAAATTAAAGAGGTTAGTTGAGATCTTGAGACCTAAATCCTACTATTTTTCCTTTTTACTTTCTCTGTATCTGAAAGAAAAAAGGGGATATTTTGTTTTCTTGTTTTCAATGTTTCATTCACATTTCATAGCAAAGTCTGGTAATTAGGGTGATGTTTGACTAGTACTACTATAGAATTCTCACCATGACACTGTTTATTGATGTTGTGATAAACATTATGTGTGGTTTTGTGTGATTTTGATGTTTGTAGCCGGTGGGGAGTTTGAGAAAGAAATATATGCATTTTACTATTGTTACACTATTTTTCTTTGAATTTAGGCCTATGTCACACACCCAAGTATATATATGATTTTGAAACAAACACATTGCACTATTTTTCTTTGATTTTGAGCTTATGTGGCATACCCATGTCTGTATGTGATTGATATCCAAATTGGGTTTAACTTATATACTAGATACATAAATATGCAAAGTTTTTTCTGCAAGATTTGATGTTGTAGATGTGTGATAAGTGGACTTGTGGACTTGGTTCTATAGGATTATTGTCCAATATAACATACCTACACCTGTAGTCTCATGGGTTGTGCTTGTTAGTGTATAAATTTGTTATCTTTAGGTGATGCATGTGGAGTTTTGGTGTGTAGACATTTTGGTATAGTCTGAAATGCTATTATTTCATTTACATTACAGAGGGTGCTAGAGAGGATGTTCATAATGCATTTTCTTTCCTCAGACAATTTTACACAAGGAAGATTGGTGTCATTATAGGGGCATGTTCTATCACCTCCTTCTCCTTTGGTGGAGCTTGTGTCCTATCCATCCAATCCAGTGCCACCTACAGTTAGAAAATATGAGGGTAACGTCAATGAAATCAATCCAAGCATTCTGGTGATAATAATAGTATTGGCTGTCATATTTTTTATATTAGGATGTCTCCATCTGCTGATCAGATTTCTTTTGAAGAAACCTAGGAGAGGAGACCCAAGTTTCAATCAAGACAATGTGATAGCTCTACAAGGACAGTTACAACAGTTGTTTCATCTTCATGATTCTTGTGTTCAGCAGACCTTCATCAATACACTGCCTCTTTTCCTTTACAAGGCTATGAAGGGAGTAAAAGAAACTTTTGATTGTGTAGTTTGCTTATGTGAATTTCAAGGTGAGGATACTCTAATATTTCTCCCAAAGTATAGCCATTCTCTTCATGCAGAATGCATTGGTACATGGTTTTTATCATATTCTACTTGCCCGCTTTGTAGGGAAAGCTTGTTGCTCGATCATGAAAATTCAAATTCCCCTCATGTTTTTGTTGTTATTCCTTCTGATGAAGAAAGAAGAGAATTTTCAATAGATACAGAGGAATTAGAATCTAAAGAAGGGTCTAGGAATCTTGTTGGCAGTGGATAGAATGACAGACATATCAGTAATTAACCTCCCAAAACTCTAGCTCCTATAGCTCTAAGAAGAACTAAATAAGTGATTTCAAATATTAATGCACTGTCACAATCTATGTAACGTGTAATGATGCATATTGGTTTGAGAAAGGGACAACACATTTGGTATAGCTTTAGTGTGAAAGAGACTTTTCTTGCAATCTCCACTTGAATGCTAAGAAAACTCCATAAATATTTGTAGGTGTTACTTTTGTAGTGAAAACAACAACTCGATGCCAACCTAGTATGATGGTATGTAGTCACTTTCAAAGAACCATAACCAAATAATATCTTGTAGTGTTCATCACACAGTAGCTTCCTTTCCCTTTACAAATATTCCCATTTGCCTAATCTTCAACAATACGACTTATTCCTATCTCCCCATAGCCATTTCTGCAAGTAATAGACCTTCAAATCTTCTATTGTTTACTAGAAGGGCATAGAAAAAAAAATTGGAAAGAAGCAACTATGTCTGAATCAAACCACTTATGTTACATTCATTGTGATAGTTGCACTACTGTTATGGGGGTACAATGCTACTAAATCAAAGGAAATAACCCTTAAATTTTGCAATACAATATTTGTTATTGTATTTAGATCTATGACTGTTGTGTCTTACACCATAAGAGAAACAATATACTGGTATATTTAAATCTTTAGAACTGTGGCTAATAGAATTGGGTATTTGCATTTACAAATTATTTTCATTTATGGGGAGATTTTATAAGGCTTGTGATAATGAATAAGTTACTCTAGATCATATGTAGCTGAAATTTTTGAACAATATGTAAAATCTCTTGTATAGATCTATATACTTTATTGCAACTCTTGCCATTCTTTTAGCTAGATATATCAAATTATTAACAATTTAATGTGTAGATAGATCTGATGTAATTTTAGTAAAGCTTCTTCTTACATGGATATAACCTGTAAAGATCACTCTTTGCCATTAATTGCAGAGGTTATCCAGTTTTTTACAATAGAGCAAAACAAATTTTGTAGTGCTAGTGGATTGATTAGAAATGAATTGTAATCAGGTGAACCTTCTGATGGCATTCTCAAATTTTGAAAATTTGAGATGCCTATTTCAAAAAAATTCTACACTTTCTGAAGTGCACTTGAAGAATTTGTCTAGGGACCCACTTTGGAGGCTTATAATTTGAAGCCTGTTGATTTTCGTGCAAAACCCATTTGCAAACATATTCAGTTGACCTATGTGATTAGGCATGTCAATTTTCAGCTTCCCACGATGAGTTTTGACAGAGTTTCGAAAAGTGAAGCTGAAGGGTTTTGATATTGTTCTACTGTTTGCAAACTGTTTGTTTTCTAAAGTTGCCTCCTGTTTGAGCTTGGATTTCACAACCAGTTGACTGTCATGTCAGAACAAATGTTGTTCTATATTATCCATACCTAAATGATCTCACATTTTAGTTTTCAAAGCCTCATGATCTGATTTGTTATTTTTAATAGATCAAAACCGAATGCAATTTGTTCAATTTTGCATCTGCATTCTTGACAGCCTTTCTGAATAGTCAACTTTGATCGTTAATAACTTTTGATCAATGATGATTCAAGTAAATTCATTTTTCACACATGCTCAGGGTACCTAAATGATTTACTATGTCTGATGGTGGCTCGTCGAGAGGTGATTCACTATTTTTACAAATTGGCAGTTGGATCAGTTTTAATTGTTGCAAAACAGTTGTTTCAGGAAAGTTTAATTGGGCAACTTTGCCGATTAATATCCGATTCCTCGTGATCTATTTCTCTGATCCATCTTTTGCACTATACTTTTGGGTCAAATGACTATATGTCTGCACGTTCTCATTGCTCTAGGAGGTTGTTTGACTAGTTTCCCAGATTGATTCTTGAGCCAACTTGGCCAGTTTTGCACTGTTACCAAAAGTGTCAGAAAGCAGATTTTAATGGCGACCTAGTTCATGTTTTTACTTTAGAAGCATTCAAAAGCAATGTTGAGTCAATTTGAGCATAAAAGTTGTTTGAAAATGATTTTTTTTTTAGTTGGGCCCACATGGGACCCAATGTGCTCTGCACTTTTATAATTTTGTGAATGTTTCAATTGGGTTGTCTAGATTGGATACAACCTCCGTATGTTTTAATCTTGATACATTATTTGAACAAGACTGCAGGACATTAAGGGAACAAGTTTTTATGGGGTGATATTGTCAGGAGTTGGAGGTCAATATGCCAAATGCAAATGACAAGATTTTCGGCTATTTTGATTGACATAAATTTCATAGAAAATTCAATGAGAAAAATAGGACGCCATGACTAGATGGAGAGGAATATAGAATGAATGCACTAACACTTAGAACTATTTAATGTGTTTGGAGGCCGAGATAATAATGTCCAAGTTTCCTAATTATTTGAGATACATATCTCCATTTTACAGCCAAGGCAGAAAGTGTATTAAAATTGTTTGAGGGAGGATGTGATGCCACCATTGTTGTGTACACATAAGATGGTTGGTGGAAAAGGCTTCAGAGATTTTAAAGCAAGCACAATTGGCAGATGTATTGACATTGAGCAGGGCATGAAAATCCCTCAGCATATATATCGGGTGAGTGAACTGTTTGACTTCATGAAATACTTTTGTAAATGTAGTCTCATGGTATGCCATGATTGCATGCAATGCACCAAATGGATTTGTTTGAAAATTCATTAGAAACTTTAAGCGAATGCAAATGGGGAATATTGGTGGGTGGCACGACCTTTAGAGCAGGTTATATACATCCTCCAGTGTTGTGAGTGAAGACCCGCGCATTGCATGAGGAGGAGATCTCTGAGAGGCCTCCGCACCAATGGAAGTAAGGAGGCTCTATGGAGAGATTGGCTTGTGCCAGTTGGAGAAAGCCCACGTATATGAAAGAGGAAGTGTTGGTGGCGAAAATGACACAAACAATGTTTAAACAGAATATTTCTACTCTATTTCTCTTGAAAAAGAAAGACAACATATAGTACCCTAACTCCCAAGGTCCTGGTAGTTGGTTCTCAACTGTCTGGTGTCACTCAATCAGTCCATGCAACTATAATATTCAAGGGGCCTGCACTGGTAACAAGGAATACAAGCAATGACTTATTCATCGAGCTATTCTTAATAAAGAAAGGGGTTTTTAAATAAAAGAAAAAGATAGATCAGAGGGTAAATCAGTAAACCTAAATCAAACTTATCTAGCATCCGGACATATATCTTCGACAATGAATGTTTTTCCAACAGATCAAGAAAACCATAACATGATACAATTTACAAAATAAACCATACTATTGCATGCATCTAGGGTGCTTATTTTAACATCACAATCACATATCATAACTATTTCAAAAGATTCCAAAAGAACACACTTTCATTCATCTCCAAGATCATAGATCAACAAACTTCAATAAATTCAATTCACTGATAATCTAACGAGATAATCCTTAAATCTGGTTTCTTCTAATGACTTTCATCACATAAGAAACACTCATGCTTCAACACAATCATTGGCATACAGATAGTGTAACAGTAGATTAAAAGATGATCTTTCGATATGATGAGATGGATAATCTGCAACTAGAATAACAATGTTAATCCTAATCTAAATAATAATCTAAAATCAAACAACAAAGAATGAGGAAATAAACATAATAACTAAACAATTTAATTTAAAGCTCTCACCGAATATGCGTTCACCCCTTTGAATTATCTTGATTGTTCTTCTCCATTTTTCTTTTTCAGTATTCTTGCCCTCAGATTTCTGTGTTTGAATGCAAGCATAACTTCGTCGAGTGTCTAAGCAAAATATCGAGGATAAGTTTCTTCTCAAAAGTGTATGATTTCGAGAGGAGGAATAATGATAATGACAGGCCATTTTATAGACAATGGGTTTTTGAACAATCGGCTCAGATTGAAAGAGAGATCGACGGATGAGATTGATGAATGCCATGCGATGTGAGTTCTGTCTCAAATAGAACATGAATTAGAACATGAGTTAGAACACGAGTTCAGGATCTTAATCTTCAAAAAATAGAAGAAATAGACTTTGTATGCAAAAGACAAAGTTAAAACTCGAAGAATAATACATTCGAATGCAAACAGGAGTTAGAACTAGTTAAGC
>CM021102.1:450713502-450804665 GCA_007115665.2 Sequoiadendron giganteum
GTAAGGCATCAGCCTATATCTTGGCATCAATTACCTTTTTCTTCTCTATTTCTGTAGCATGTGCTTGATCATCTGAGGCCTTATTTGCCTCCTCAAATAGTGCCCATTGATCCTCCTCTATCAACACCTGTTTAGTATCCTCCTCTAGAGGCATATTTTCTAGTGCACCCTTCTCTGACAGAGTCTCATCAAAGTCCCTTTTCCCTTCATGGATTCAACAATATCATGAAGAGTCCCTTTTTGCACTTCTTCACTTTGTTGTTTTGCAAGTGAGACTTGAGTAGAGGACTCACCTAATGCAGGTGTTGAAGCAATTCATCCTTTTGGGGCATCTCCCTCTTGTGTCTCTGGTTCATCTTGAGTTGTTGCTTCAAGCTCAGTCTCTTCAATGTCTGGAGGGAAGAATTCCAAGGGCTCCTTAGAAGGCAATTTCCTTTTGATTCTTTTGTATCCCTTCCCCTTCTTAGGAGCTAGTTCTTGAGGAGTTTTGGTTCTCAGGACAACCCAATGAATACTTCTATCCAAAACTGGCTTTCCTATTTGTTTTATGTCAATGGTCTCCTCACCATCCCAGTCCACCAAATCCAAGCTTTTAGTGTCAATATTTAATGCTTCATATGATGGATCTAATACCACTTCATCATCTACTAATGTGTCAGGGATATCATCTTTGATCCCAAGCTCTACCATGAGTGAGACGAGTAACCTCTCATAATTCTTCTTCCTGAGGTCATACTCATCTTGAAGGTCACTCCAGAAATATTCCAACAAATTGAAATGTTTATCAAAAATAGAAGGTAGCAAGGCATTCATTTTCTTTCTTGGGTCAAAGTACTTCCGAGTTGTATAGAAACCTAGTTTTAGATGTATCAACTCACTGCACACTACCTTAGCTCCTACCATATGTTGACAGTTGTATTCACCCAATTACATGGGGAACTTATGACATCTTGTTTTGTGCTTCAATCCAAATCGGGCATTAACCCCTAGAGCTTGATAAACAAATTCCATTGACACTATCCTATTGCTACAACATCTTGGCAGCAAATGTGGATGACCTTCAAATCCATTCAGCTTGAAGTATGTGAACTTGGGGTATTGAATGCACCAACATCCCCATTCTATGATAAACACCATAGCTTCTTGACTCAGTCTATATCCTGCATCTCCGTTAAGTTGGTTAATGATTACATATAGAAATGCATCATTAACCTTTCTAAGTTGTGTTTTAGACACTTGTAGAGATAACTGATCATAATGGTCACACACTTTCCTTTGTCCATCTACCTCTCCCAATATCCCCACTCTCTTTAAACCTAGAAATATATCTCCTCTAGCTGTTGCATAAACAATATAAGAAGTCATAAAGAAGCATTTGGTTTCCCTTATCCTTGTCAACTGGTCATGAATAGCATCAAAGACCGCCATTGGCTAGTCAAACTATTGTTTTCCATTCAAGATGGTTTGAATGAAGGGAAACACCCACTCCTTGAAGTGAAATGCATCCCTCTTCCCAAAGAATCTAGACAACATCATGATCAGATTGGATACTTCTTTGTAGAATTATGTCCTCTTTGGTTGATCATGAAGTTTGGTCAGAGACTTCTTCTCTGTTCTCAACCATTTCTTATTCAAGTGAGCTTTGTTAGACTCCTTGTATTTGCTATATTTCTCTAAAGCTTCACCCTCCTTTAACTGCACCAGGTTCTTTGGATCTGGGACAATAAACATAGTTTGAAATATTTGAGGAGTTAAATCAATAATAACATTGTCCTATTCATCCATACACTGCCTAGTGGCTAGATTATAAGCACCTGCTACTGCCATAATCAACTCCGGGCACTGGATAGATAGAGGGAATAAGGTGATATGAGCCAAACTAGACTCCACTATTCTTTGAGTTCTCCATGTTATATCTTCAGCAAACATTTTTGAATACAGCTCCTAAAAATTGTATGAGCCTAGATTGGTGTCAGTTATATCAAACCAATCTGATTCCACCTTGCTTGCAGTGACAATAGGACCCCTATGATTATACCTTAAAGTAAAAGGTAGATGCTTAGGCTTTATCTTCTTGGGCTTAGCTGCTGCCTTTGATGTTTCTATAGGTCGATTCCTTTGAGAGGCTTCTCCTGATACTCCTGAAATCCTTTAGCTCTCCTACAACAAAAACCCCAATTAGACCCTTCAATAAATATCACAAAATATGCCGTAAAACCTTACCCTTCATATATATATATCGGAGGCAGAACCAAACATAAAACATTCTAAATAGTCTTCTTTAAAAACACTGTCGGGCTTAGAACCAAAACCGTTATTGAGATTACAATAATAACAAGCGGGATCAGAGTCGGAACTGTCATGATAATCGGAACCGAAACCGAAATGGAAACTGATTTGGTTTCTTTCATATTCAGTTTCGGTTCCGCTTCCGCTTCTGCCTAGGTCATCGTTATTTTGAAAGAAGGATTCTTACCATAAACGGGGTGAGAGATGGGATGAAAATGGAATTGATACTTATTGGAAAACATGGTTCAAAGTATAGATTAATTCTGATCCCGCTTCTGCCTAGGTTATCATGACATCATTAGCATTTTTTAATAGTTTAATGCATAACTTCATGATTAAGGACTAGGTCATATTAAAATGAAAAGGGGCTTTAAATATAACATGATAAGACCATCCCCATATGACCGAGAGGCGACTGTACTTTCTAGGGCATCATATTTAAATTAAAACACGAACACAGAAATGCACCAAGAAACCCTAAACTAAAAACCCTCAATTAGAAACAACCAGGGCATGAATTTAACCTTATTTAAACTAACCAAACTGAATGCGTAATAGATTTCTTAAGTAAAAACAACCTTTTACCAAACCCTTCTCACTGTAAAAACCCGAATTTAACCTATGCATTTAAAAATTAGGGCACCATGACTCGGTCACGGCTAAAACATGAAAACAACCGTGTCTAAATAAACCAACAAGAAACAAAACTATAAAAGTAATAAAAAAACAAGCAAAGCTTTTACAAAAATGAAACAAACCAAAACATACAAACTTACAGAGGAATTTGCACAAAACCAACAATCCAAGAAGAACAAAAATAGAAAACGTAAAATAAAAAGAAGCACAAAAATAGAAAACCCTACCTCGAACAGAAATAAAGAGGTTAACTTCCTAAAGAAATCTGTAAGCAACTGTCTCTCTTTCGATCAATTCACTTGCACAAAAGCTTCACTGCAACTCTGGTTCGCTCTTCAATCTCTTAATAATAATGATGATCACTACGCGTTAATCCCTAATTAAGGCAAAAACTAGCAGTTTCACACATGCTTGGCACCTATCATTAATGCCACAAATGCAGTAGAGTGGAGTCGGAACTGCAGAGGGAACTGGCACATCACTGTTGTGCTACTTCAGTAAAAGTCAACGACAAAAAAAACCGACGAGAGCGGAATCAAAATGAAAACTATTTTGGAAACCTGAGTAATTTCCCAACTTGATTCCCATTCTGGGTCCGGTTCCGCCAACAAAGAATAAAACAAAAACCAAACACAAAAATAAAACAAAAAGATCGAAATAAGAAAACTTAACATACAAAACCTAGTTTAAAACAAAAGACCAAAAGCGGGGGCAGAGGCGGAACAATAATTGAATTTGGAATTTTGAATAAACACCAACTTAACTTCCACTCTGGCTCCGAAAAAGACAAAACAAAAAGCTCAAAAGAAAGACTGTCAAGACGGGGATCGGAATGAGTTTTAAAAGAGGTTTCAAAACCTGATTCAGTTCTGGCTCCGGCTCTGACAGTGTAGACCAAAGAAAAATAAAGTGCTTGAAAAGAAAGACTCCAAACTTTGTTCGAAAAACAACAAAGGATAAAAACATAAAGGGGGACCCATTTTGACCAAGGAAAAAGATGGGGTGGTTATGCAAGGCATAATAGGAAGCTTGGGCATGGGTGAGGGAATGTGCAGGTGCACCAGCCAGCAAGTGAGTCAAAGCACAGAGGCCCACACCAAACAAAAGTAAGGAGCAGTGCGCAGCTGTTGGAGGAGGATGGCATAATGGCAAGAGACACAGCCAACCAAGGATAAACCAGTGCCAGAGAAAGAAGACACGGCCTACACCAAAATGGAGATGCATTGAAGTGTTGTATGCGTAGTTGGCCGGGGCAAATACAAATTGGCAGAGGGAGGCGCACCATGAGAGGACCAAAAAGGGAGGAGCAAGGCCAAATGCAGCCCGAGAATGCCCGAACAAAGCAAAAATTGAGAATTAGGGCCAACCTCGCTGACCTTGCGGGATTTTGGTGATGACATCGATTTTCTTGTGAGGTGTGCAAGAATGCATGGGATGTGCCCACATTAATTTTTTTTAAAGGTTACATAGTTTGTGATTAAAATTGGGGTGGGCCCAGTGCAAATATTTTAAATGGTAAACAGGAGGTAAAGAGTGAAGTATTTAAAATGAAAATATTTTTATCCACAAAAGTGAAATATTTTAAATACAATTTGGAGTGAGCAAATTTTTTTGATGAAACATTTCAAGTATAACGGGGATGCAGGTAAAATATGCAAGGTGAAATAAAATAAGATAGAGTGAATATTTAAATGGCACGTGAAGTAATGTGAAATATTCTCTCTGCTGGAGAATAAAAATGTAAAATGTGAATGGAGGTGGAGTATTTTTATCCACGGGGGTGAGAATATTTTAATATTTTTATTGGACAAAGTGAATTTAAATATTCACCGTGGGTATCATGTAAAATGAATTTTACATTCATTTCATACTTGGGGGAATAAGCAAAGTGAATTTAATATTCATTTTATTCACTTTATGATTGAATATTCTGTGTTGGGCTGAAAAGTGAATTTATTCACTTTGTAAAAAAAGGTTATTATTTGCTAAAGTATTGCTATAGCAAGTAAAGAGAAACAGAAACAAAATTTTGCATGGGAAAAGGCTAAGATAGGAGCAGTTGGATAAAATAATGAGATTCTCCACATGGGCATGCTTTCAGTTACTGGGCAATCATGAGCTAAGGCAGTTTGGAGGGAATGTTGTTGCAAAGTAAGAAGAGGAGATATTCTTTTTAGATTGAACAACGGTGAATGGAGCTTCCAGATGGCATTTCCATATCAAATTTAGGGTTGCTCCTGCTTGCTTCTCTTCTTCTAGATCTTCTATTTTTATCTCATTGTAAAAGGGGTCTGAGAAGGGTTCTGATTTTTTGTATTGGGCTAGGTAGATAGAGAATTGTAATTTCTGAGTCATTGTTTGAGTCTATAAGCTGTAATTTTGTGAATTCCTGAGTAAATACAACCAGTTTATGCAAATAACATCATGAAAGTGTTTGCACATTCATGAATGTCTTCAGATTGTCTCCATATTTGTACACTTTGAGTCATGTAAATTCAATAATACAAAGTATCTTTGACTTTATCATCTCAAGTTTCATGAGATTGTTTTATCTGTTCATTGTTCTGTTTCAAAGAAATGGTTAAAATGCTTTGAGCAGGTGATTGTGATTTCAGGTGTGCAGATGGGATTTAATAAGAAGAATCAGATTGATAGTAAGAGAAGGATTGTTGGTGCAAGACACTAACAATTGATGCAAAACATTAGCAATTTAAATCCACTGGTTGAAGACTGTTTGTTGGGAAATTCATTTTATGTGTTTGACTCCATGGCCCAGAACTGGCATTGATCTATTTTTCAGTTTGTGCATCTCAGGAACAATTTATAATTGTAAAATCATTCTTTATATTACAGTTAGGTTCGTGTGTCCTGCTTTCCAATGGCTGAGAGAGGGTTGAGTTATTGAGAATTTAGCCAAGTTTAAAGTTTTCAATACTTCCCTTAGTGTTGTTTCATTGGGAATTATTTGTTTTATAAAGCAATGTCAATGTATGAGTGATTTAAGTTTTGGGCATTGTATAGGTTTACCCACCTTGGTCCTACAGAGCCAGAAGTGTAGGAGATGTCAGTCTTTGACTGAATCTTGTCAGTTGGCCACTAGCCTTTGTAGTTCTTTAATATAGAGGTTGGCTACCTCTTAGAGAATTGTAAATCCTATGTGGGAAAAAAAACCAACACCTTCCCTGCAAGAGTGTATTCAATGTGATGACAATAAAATGTGGGTATTGCACTTGCCTCTTATGGGTTAACATGAAAGCCTCTCCTCTCACTTTGGGCCAAACTTCCACTTCCACTTCCAATATTGGACTCCTAAACAAGGTGTAGACACCTAAAAATGTCCTATCTTGTGAATTAAAATTTTTAGCACTCATATTCATCTATTAATTAAGTGATTTAACATCGTTTAATTAATTCATCATCTCGAACAACATCGAACAACACAGAACAACATCAAACAACACTAAATGACATCAAACAATAGTAAACAACATTGAACAACCTCAAACAACATCAAACGGTATGGAACATCATCTCTGATCACCTCGTAACACTTCAAAATGACTCAGAATCATCCTGTAACACCTCAAATTGACTCATAATCATCTTGTAACACCTCATAAATGACTCGAAATCATCCTGTAACACCTCAAAATGACTCAGAATCATCTTATAACACCTCAAAATGACTCAGAATCATCCCATAACATCTCAGAATGACTCAATCATCTTGTAACATCTCATAATAACTCAAAATCATCTTGTAATATCTCGGAATGCTCAAAATTATACCACAACATTCTCGCATCACACCACATCGCATCACAAAAAAATGACATCAAAAACCTAAATTCCTCTATTAATTGAATAATAAAACATTATTGGGGTTGGGGCCCTAGCTCTGTTGGCTAAATCTTTCCTATTGCAGGAGGTTGGTCACAAGGTCTAGTCTCCCCCACCCCCGTGGTACCAGAGGGCATGTCGTGCCAGCACCGCCGATCATGTTAAAAAGTTTACTAGGCACACTGTAGTTTATAGGGGGTCGTGCTACCCGATTCTTGCAGTCTAAGAAAAAAAAGAAAATAAATAAGTAATAAAACATTATTTAATTAACTCACTTTTTCATCATTTTGGACAAATTTAATAAATTTCATAAAGTCCCAAAAAACCTTAATTCCTCTATTAATTAAATAAAACAACATTATTTAATTAATTCACGCTTCATCATTTCGACCAATTAAATAAATCTCATTTATTTAATAAAGTCCTAATCCCACCTTATTTCGTCCTAACTAATTAAATAACGCCAATTATGTAATTGCATCGCTAAATCATCTTATTCCCCTAAGTGGATTAAATTATTAAATAATAATTTAATTACAACACTTTCCCTCCAAAATTTGAATAATTAAATCAAACTATTCAAATCAATTATCAAAAATCAAACCAAAACTAATGCAACTTTGTTTGCAAAAGTCAAACCCGATTTGCACATTCAAACTCCGAAAAGGAATTAATTAATTAAATCAATTAATTCATATTCCTTTCCCACTTTTTGATTGAGCAAATTATGGTTGCTGACTAAGCAATCTAATTTGTTAACTAATCAATCTATTTTGTTAACTAAAACATCACATTCCTAACTAAGCCATCACAAAATTGACTAATCAATCACATCCCTGACTGGCCAATCTATTTCCCAATCACAAAAATTGTGCAATCTACTTTGCAAAATTCTCTCATGTCTAAATCCTCTCAAAACACTCCGAACATTGATCAGGATATTCCTCAGAACGGTCTTGATCGTCCATTTTAAATCTCATTTTCTATATAACAAACCTCTCTCCTCACAAAAAAGCATCAAAGAATTAACATACATTGAACAACGAAGTGTTGTCAAGATCATCCTTGAGAGAGATTCATCCATTGTCTTCGATCAACCAAACACAACAAGCATTCATCCATACTTTGCACATGAACTTTGGAGGCTTCGTTGTGATAAGAACAATCCAACATCAAGCGAATACACTTCGCTATGGGATGGTGAAAGCTATCTTTTTTTCTCATTTGGTAATTAGTAGGTTCATTATCATGCTTACAATAAGTTAGAACCCAAAAATTCCATCAAAACCCTAAGGTTTTTTCCTATTTTGGACCTAGCATTTTCACTTTATCTCTCATAAAATTGTCATTCATCGTCCTCTGCAATGCTAAAAATATATTTTTCCTTGCTACATTGCCTTACTTTTGGCCTTTATAGCCCTCACATTTTACCCCCAATTACTTCCACTATATTTCACTATATTTTCATGAAAAATTAACTCTATCGCCATTCAAAGAAAGCCAAAATTCACTTCATTGGGGTTTCTCATAGATTAGCCTGCGGTATAGCGGTGAAGGGCAGTCACACTAACCTTTACCGCCATACCACGGGGGTACATCACATTGTCTGTAGTGGTGCGGTAAGGGGCAAGGCAGTTACCACGGTACCACAAGGGGTTCCAAGGAAGCTCGAGGTGGCGCGGTGGCAAGGTTAGCAGAGACAGTGAGGCGACAAGGGGCAGTAAGTTACCGGCCAGGCAGTGGTTAAGAGACCCCACCGCGGTACCATAGGGGGTCATCTCATAGACCGTGGTGACTGTGATGAACAGAAGACATCGGTGGAGGAAGTGGAAAAGATGGCTATCATGGTACCACTGGCAGTCAAGCCAGTGACCGCAGTAGTGCAGTGGATGAAGATAAGCGGCTACCGCTACACTGCAGCCAGTCAGAACAGTACCCGCGATGGCGCGGTGGATGAAGATAAGCGGCAGGGAAGCGGGCAAAGGTAACAAGAAATCTTACCACAATACTACCAGAGGATAAAGCAAAGACCGCGGTAGCACGGGTAACAGCACAGATCACAGCCAGGGTCAGACACCCACACACCGTGGGGGTAAAAGACAAAGGCCACAGTTGAGCAGTAGAAAGGAATGGGGAACCAGACTGTGGAAAAGTCAAAATACCGCTATACCACGGGGTGCAGACAATTTGACCGCGGTAGAGCAGTAGGAATAAAAGAAGACTTCCCAGCAATATTTTAAATGAAATAAAAGGTGGGAAAATTAATAAAGTGAAAAATTTAAAGGTAGACTATAGTTTGAAATATTTGATTTGCCGATAAGGCAACTTAATCAAATATTTTATTTTTTGACATAGAATCCAAACGGCTGTAAAAGAAATTGAAGGGTCATGACCCTTGGTATGAATTGTATAGATACTTTGTAAAATCAATTGCAGAGGGGGTAGTTAGAGGATGAATGAGATTTTTTCAGACTGGGGAATGTAAACAATGTATAGAGCCTTTCTTGAAACAGATCAATGGAGATAATGAATTTTAATTGGTGATATTATCTTTTGGTGTTCAGTTGTTATGTTGTGTTAAATCAAATTCTTTTATCTGGTTCTCTCCAACTTGAGATTCTTTAATTATTTAAATCAGCATATCAAGTATATCTCTGATTTACTAGAATGTATTCCCATTTTGTGTGATTTAGTTGATTGGTGTCTGCATGTCAGATTTAATCTCTTTTAAATAAGTCACAGTAATTTAAATATTTCATTTGGATTGTTGAAGTAGAATTTGGTAAGAAAACATTCCAACACTATTTGTGCAAGACATAAATAAATGAAGTTGTATTCCAGTCATTAGAATTTCATTTTCAAAGTGCCTAACAACTTGAATTAAACTAGAGAAGGAAACACACATAATTCTCAATTTTTGACTCCATTGCCCATGTGGATAGAAGGCACTGATCTGCCACAACCTAGAGAATTAATTTCATATACAAACAACATTTTCAAAACCTTTCTTTTGTGCACTAGGAGTAGGTATAGTTATAGTGATTTTGTCTATCCGCTTCCACTTGCCATTGTGGGTAGATTGTTTCATTAGGAAACACATTTCAAAATCTGCATCATTCATATAGGTACACCCACCTAGGTCTAGCAAAACCTAAAGAGAAGAAGGTTCAATTGCATCAATTGGCCTTGTATGTTGGCCAAAAGTGTTGTGAGAGCTTGGAAACCTCTCGTGGTTCGAACTTGCATTTTTGAGACCCAACAGTTTGGTGACTCTGCTAGGGAATTATACTTAGGAAAATATGCAGCCTTTCCATTTATAGATTCAACAAAGTTTCACAGTTTGTTTGGGGATTCCACTGGGGCAAACCAAAACAATATCAATTTTTTTTTAAAAAATTTTCATTTTCCTACTTTTGGGAAAAGTAGGTGGCGACTCTATTTCATTTGATCAATAATGCATGGGTGTTGTGAAGCAGTAATATTTTGTCAAGATGGTAGAAGAAGAAAGAAGACAACAGTCAGCAAGAGAGTTGAATGAATTGAGACAACAAAGGCTAGAAATTGAACAACAGATGGTACAAGTGAACCAATAATTGTGGCAATTGGGAGCCAAATGTGCTCCGAGTACATCACCAAATAGGTCATCATGCAGTGAGAATGAAGACAAATGCCAAGAGATCTTGGACACCACAAATACCACATGATACAACTGAGAAGAACTTTGGTAATAAAGGTAATGTACTCTATTCACATCAGAACACTTTTGATGAGTATCTTCAAATTCAAGAAAGAAAGAAAAGTCTTGTGGATGCCTTTTTTGACATAAGGAGATATAAGGGAGAAGATGTAAAGTCTGTATACAATAGGATGACAGATATCTATATTCAATTACCTCCTCATTTCAGGCCAACAAGACCCACATTTGTTGCACAATTTTTAAGAGCATCAGAGCCTGAATCAATTTATTGGTCAGAATCTTTAAAACATCAAGCCTTTGATGTAGCAAATAAATTTATTGATTCCATGCTTGGGAAAAGGTACATGGATGCTAGCAACAATAAATCTAGTAATGATATCATGGATGCTCAAACAATGCAACAAACAAAGGAAGCATGTGTTACTAGGATTTCTAATGACTATTTTTCAAATTTGGAAGATGATAGGGACACACCATCTGGAGAGCACACCAGTAATGTTTTAGAAGCTGAAATAGAAGAAGATATCATGCCTTACAACAATGAAAGTATGGAGAGTCTCTCTTGCATAACAGATTGTGATTCAAATTATGAAGAATAACTTGTGAATCTACAACAGGATGATTGTTGCAGTCCTTATGAAGATCAAGAAGAGGTTGGAGACATGGTAGAAGATATGGAAGAAGAGACCTATTCACTCAGTAGTGAGAAAGTTTCAAATGTGTTAACTCTTCAATACCAGAAGCATGCACATAAAGATGATTCTAGAGTTTTGGTTCTAGCCTATATATGCTTTGATAGTGAAGGTACTATGTGTAATAATTCAAATGGTTCCATGTCCATCTCTCACAGTGATGAAATTTTTGAAGTTGATCATGAATCTATTTGTGTCCAAGAAGAGGTATGTGACTTGAATGATTTTTTCCTGCAAGAGATAGATAATGGTTTGCATGTTATTGATGATGAGTGTCCAACATTTGTTGATTCAAGTATGTATGATGATGACTATATGGATCAAATATACATGTCAATTCCAGTTGGTGATAGAAGAGAAATGGAAAATATTTCTGATTTACTTGTCTCAAAAGATATTGATGAGATTGAATTTGTAGATTCCCATGTGAAGCATTCTAATTTTCAGGTCCCAGTGCAGTTGCAGGAACATTCAACAACATGTGATAATGAGTAAGCCTATGAATTTTTTGTTGAATATGGATACACTTTGTATGTTGAGGGTGATAAATATTTTTCATATGATAATAAGAATGATGAAATGTAGAGTGATGAAATGAATATGAACCAGATTGAACACAATGATTTCCTGAAGGTTTTCAATGGTAGTGCATGTTGCAAGGCAGGTGGAATGGATAGTTTCAAAAGAAACCTGGTGAGCTCTATTCAGAATAAGGTCTATGACAAAGGAAAGTGCAGGTTTTTCTTTTGGGTGGCCTGGGGCCATCCTTTATGGTTTAAATTTTTGAACCATAGCAGACATAGAGGATTAGGGATTTCCAGTGCATGGACAATTCTTAGCAAAACCTCTTTAAACATTATTTTCCATGCACAATAGTTTAACAAGGGTCTGGATTTTCTAGTACATGGCCACTCTTAGAAAATTCCCTTATTTAAAAATTTATTTTCCTTCCATGTATAGTAGTGTAGGGTTTTCCATTCATTCATCTGTTCATTCCCTTCATCTGCCATTGCCTTCATTTTTCATTTCCTTCGCTCAGTCTGCTCTCCCAAAGAATTCTAGATTCTTGCAGTGATTGCACAATCACTCATCCCCAACAGGAGCCACTGTTAGAACCCAAAAATTCCATCAAAACCCTAAGGTTTTTTCCTATTTTGAACCTAGCGTTTTCACTTTATCTCTCATAAAATTGTCATTCATCGTCCTCTGCAATGCTAAAAATATCTTTTTCCTTGCTACATTTCCTTACTTTTGGCCTTTATAGCCCTCACATTTTACCCCCAGTTACTTCCACTATATTTCACTACCTTTTCATGAAAAATTAACTCTATCGCCATTCAAAGAAAGCCAAAATTCACTTCACCGTGGCTTCTCATAGACTAGCCCATGGTATAGTGATGAAGGTTAGTCACACTAACCTTTACCGCCATACCGTGGGGGGACATCACACTGTCTGCAGTGGCGCGGTAAGGGGGAAGGCGGTTATCATGATACCGCAAGGGGTTCCAAGGAAGCCTATGGTGGTGCGGTGGCAGGGTTAGCAGAGACAGTGAGACGACGATGGGTGGTAAGTTACCGACTAGGCAACAGTTAAGAGACCCCACCGTGGTACCGTAGGAGGTCATCTCATAGACTACGGTGAACAGAAGACATTGGTGGAGGAAGCGGCGAAGACGAATACTGTGGTACCACTGGCAGTCAAGCCAATGACCGCAGTAGCATAGTGGACGAAGATAAGCAGCTACCGCTACACCATAGCCAGTCAGAATAGTACCCACGGTGGCACGGTGGATGAAGATAAGTGGCAGGGAAGCAGGCAAAGGTAACAAGAAATGTTACCACAGTACTGCCAAAGGATAAAGTGAAGACCATGGTAGCATGGGTAACAACACAAATAATGGCTAGGGTCAGACACTACCACACCACGGGGGTAAAAGACAAAGGCCACGATTGAGCAGTAGAAAGGAACAGGGAACCAGGCTGTGGAAAAGTCAAAATATCGCTATACTATGGGGTGCAAACAGTTTGACCATGGTAGAGCGGTAGGAATAAAAGAAGACTTCGTAACAATATTTTAAATGAAATAAAAGGTGGGAAAAGTAATAAAGTGAAAAATTTAAAGGCGGGCTATAGTTTGAAATATTTGATTTTCTGATAAGGCAACTTAATCAAATATTTTATTTTTTGACATAGAATCCAAATGGCTGTAATAGAAACTGAAGGGTCACGACCCTTGGTATGAATTGTATAGATACTTTGTAAAATTAGTTGCAAAGGGGGTAGTTAGAGGATGAATGAGATTTTTTCAGATTGGGGAATGTAAACAATGTATAGAGCCTTTCCTAAAATAAATCAATGGAGATAATGAATTTTAATTGGTGATATTATCTTTTGCTGTTCAGTTGTTATGTTGTGTTAAATCAAATTCTTTTATCTGGTTCTCTCCAACTTGGGATTCTTTAATTATTTAAATCAGCATATCAAGTATATCTTTGATTTACCAGAATGTATTCCCATTTTGTGTGATTTAGTTGATTGGTGTATGCATGTCAGATTTAAACTCTTTTAAATAAGTCACGGTAATTTAAAGATTTCCTTTGGATTGTTGAAGTAGAATTTGGTAAGAAAACATTCCAGCACTATTTGTGCAAGACATAAATAAATGAAGTTGTATGCCAGTCATTAGAATTTCATTTTCAAAGTGCCTAACAACTTGAATTAAACCAGAGAAGGAAACACACATAATTCTCAAATTTTGACTCCATTGCCCATGTGGATAGAAGGCACTGATCTGCCACAACCTAGAGAATTAATTTCATATACAAACAATATTTTCAAAACCTTTCTTTTGTGCAATAGGAGCAGGTATATTTATAGTGATTTTTTCTATCCACTTCCACTTGCCATTGTGGGTAGATTGTTTCATCAAGAAACACATTTCAAAATCTGCATCATTCATATAGGTACACTCACCTAGGTCTAGCAGAACCTAAAGAGAAGAAGGTTCAATTGCATCAATTGGCCTTGTACGTTGGCCAAAAGCATTGTGAGAGCTTGGCAACCTCTTGTGGTTCAAAACTAAATTTTTGAGACCCAACACAATAGAATAGTTTCAATTTCCTATGTGTAGGAGTTTCTAGATCTTAGATTTAAGAATTTTGGTTGTAGATTAGATTTCTTCGTCAGATTGCTTCCATGTCCTTCTTGGATCATTAATCTAATTTCTTTCTTCCCCCTCACACATTGTGGCACACCCTGTGGGACCCTTGTCCCCTCCTCTAACATTTGTTTGAGTCATTTTTGAAGTTGGAGGTCCCAAAAATGCTTCTATCAAAGTTTTCAGGCACTCATCCAGAAGACTTGAGCATTTGTCCTAAAAGTTTGAGCATTTGTCTGTCAATAAAGATACACATGGTTTAGTAGAATGGTGCATTTTCTAGAAGAACTATGCATTTGTCATGGGAATGGCGCATTTTTCTGAAACTGATGCATTTGTATTTTCATAAGTTAGCATTTGTTTGACAGGGTTTTTAGCACTTGTTTCTAAAACTGTGTAGTTGTTTGAAACCTATGCATTTATATTTTCTATTCTAAGCAGTTGTTTTGATAGAAAAATGAACCAATCCTACACTCTTGTAATAGTTTGTTTTCACTAACAAGTGTTTTTTTTTTAATGTGTAAGCAGGAATTGACAGATTTGATGCAGGATTACAACAACTTTAACATGTTTATTGTAGGGAAGACGATCGGTCCCAGTTGTTGAAATAATTTTAATTACCTTAGGAAATTTCTTTTTGGTGCTCTAAAAATGAACAACAAACTCACACTTTGATTTGGTGTTGTTAAAAAGAATAAATTTTAAGCTTTTTTAACTTGGGAACTTTCATTTTGGTGCTCTAAAAATGAACAACAACAAACTCACACTTTGATTTTGGTTTTGTTAAAAAGAACAAATTTAAATATTTTTTAAACTTAGGAATTTTCATTTTAGTGCTCTAAAAATGAACAACAAACTCACTCTTGATTTTGGTGTTGATAAAATGAACAAATTTTAAGATTTTTAACTTAGGAACTTTCATTTGGTGCTCGTAAAAAAAGAACAAAAACACTTCAGTTTTGGGGTCTAAAAATGAACACATTTAATGTTTTCATAAGTAGGAACCTTTAATTTTGGTGCATAAAAAGAGCGAAATCATTTTTCATTTTTTTGACACACACACATTTTTACATGTGTTGACAAGATAGGACAAGGATTGCCTTTCTTAGAAACACCTCTATTGGAGCTCCTAAAAATGAACAAATGTTTCTTTGTGATATTTCACCATTGCTATCTTAGTTGCTTGATGTCTTGAACATTTTGTATTGGTGCAAGTTAAAAAAGAACTTTGTTTTGTTTACTCCCAATTGTTTGGGGATAACATCGCTCAAGGTGTTTAAAATGAATCAAATTGCTATGGATTGTTCATTGTGCATTCGTTGATTGGAAAAGATAAAGTGTTTTATCTTCTCCCCTCGCACCTTTTGGTGATCTTGGGTGAGAAAAATATTTTTTTTCATCATTGCACTTTACTTTTTAAAGTTTACCTTAAAGAGGGGTCTTGCCTTGAGATACATCTCGCGTTGGAGAACTCATTGAAAGGTCTTGAAGCATGTTTACTAGGGGGTTATATTAAAGGTTGTGAACTCGTAAGAAAGTAGCTTCAAGCCGTGCTGAAAAAAAACTACACATAATCTCATACCTTAAGTGGAACGAGAATGGTTAAAGATCCTTAAGTGGTCAGCGGGTGAGTGTCAAATTTTTGCGTGCACAGTTATCACTAAGAACCAAATTGTTTTAGAAGCCACCCTATTATGTAAAAACATTCTTTGAAAGTGGTGCATCGAAATTTACTTCTAAGAAGTTACTTGTCATGTCTGACTACAGGCCCGCGCCATAAGTTGCATGTAAAATAATCTCTTCGGAGCATGAGGCAAGCCTACCTAAGAGAATGGTGTCTATCCCCTAGGGTTGTAATTGCTAGTTTATGTTAAACTTGGCCCATTACATTAAAAAAATTGATATCAAATTATGTGTTTGATTTAAAGAAAAAGAACATATTCAAAACAAACACTGAACAATATGGTTAAACAACAAACCCTTTGATTTAGTGTACACTTGTGAGAGAAGCCTTATGTTTTCACCCCTTTGAAATGATCTTTCCTTAAAGGTTTCTGAACATTCTTGCTTTGCTTTGCTTGGGTGTTGTGATTTCACAACTTAAGTTATAGACATGAAGGTCACATAAGTCCATGCTTGTTGAGTCAGTCCAAGTGTTGTCTTATCACTTGCCATACTTCAAAACATGGATACAAAGTTGAGAAAGAGTTGTTCACAAGATCATTGTTTGAACCAAAACAATTGGAAAGATAGAAGGTAAAATAGTTCCACATCCATTATTTCCATCCTACCTATTTGAAATCAAAATCAAACAAACCATTAAGTTCATTCCTCCACTCAAATTTCCATGATATTAACAATTACTTGGGACTCATAGATAGTATAAGTAGACTTTCCCACAACATATCCTCTGGATAAGGAAGTGGAATATAGGACTTAGTTCTTCAACATTTTGATTCCCAAAGAAGTAGTGTCATCCAAAAAAACACTCAAACCCTAGGGTCTTGAGCTTCACAACAACCATCCCATAAACCCCACCAAACTTTATGACCATTTGGTGACCAACTGCCCTAGTTCAGAAACCAAATCTTGTAGCACCGATCCTTCAACCTAGTCTCACATATATCGAAGGTGAACAAACTGACATCATAAGCAGCTTAAGAACTTTCATTTTTTAAAAGAATGAAACACCCCACCAGTTTCTCACTACATCAATTGTCTTAGATGAAGAGGAAGAAAAAGATGACATAGTAGTAGAGAGACCCATATTACCACCACCTATGTGGCAATAATTATCCCATTCATGATCTCACGTTAGGTCAAGATCCCTAAGGTAAAGACCATAGGTCATTATTTTAGACTCTAGCATCTAAGTCTAAAAACTCTCAAGAAACACCTTTGGGCACTTCACGAAACCAGAACTAGGTTGGTATATAACTTCTACAAACGAGCTTCCAGGAACAATCTGAACTTGTATTCCTTCTACTATTGTCATAATCTAGGTTTGTTTCAATAGTTCCAGTATCTTACATAATCTGTAAGGAAACATCAGGTTTTAGAATTTTTTCAACTAGTTATTCCCTTGATGATCTCACACAAGGTCAAGATCCCTAAGGTAAAATTGATAGGTTGTCATTTTAGACTTAGACATCTGATTCCAAAGGCTCTCTAGAAACACCTCTTAGTGCTACATAAAAATAGAAATAAATTGTTGGAAAACTTCTATAGATGCGCTTCTAAGGACAATCTAGAGTTATATATGTTTTTTGGTCAAAATCCTGGTCATTTCCATGATATTGAACTTCTCTAGAGGAAAGAACCAAATTTACACCACTTTTAGGACAACATCAGGTCTTTAGAATTTGTCAACTAGAGAGTACACCACTCTCCCACAAGAGACCCAAGTTTTTTATGACAACCATGAGATCACAACATAGGAAGAAAATGGAAGCCAACAAAAATACCACCAGTAGCCCACCAACAAACACCACAAATAACGAAAGTGGCCCATAAGGATATAAACCAAGTGACCTTTTGATAGGGTATTAAATTTTAAAAACATCCCCAGAATATGTTGATCTATTACCTAAATTACTCTTATCAAGGGTCACAACATCAAGGGTTTCAAAATCCCCATCAAGGAATAAGTCCAGAACATCAAAATGCCCTAGATAAAATTGAGAGAGATCTTGAGGAAATCAAATGAAACAAAAATCCAACATATTGTCGATGTCATGTGTAAAGTCAGGACATTACATATCCACAACAAACTAGCATCACTCCTCAAACACATCAATATCCACATCAACAACACTTCCAATATCAACAATATCAAGGAGTCCCACAACACTAAGGTCTACCTCAAGTGCAATATCAAAATGTACCTCAATCGCAGTATCAAGAATTTTTGCAATGCCAAGGTGTACCTCAAGTACAATATCAAAATATACCTCAAATACAGAATCAAGGAGTTCTAGAAAATCAAGAAGAAAACAATCAAGAAAATCCACACAAGAAAGATTACCAACCAAGAAGGAAATTCACCCCTTTGGGAGAGAATTCAGAGGTAATCATGCAAAAACTAGTACAATAGGAACTTATCAAAATCAACGATAGTCCAACTTATGGTGAACCAAGCTTTAAAGTCCCTTGGTATAACCAGTATGAACGATGTGAGTTCCACAAAATCAAGGGTCACCCAACGAATAGATGTGCTACACTCAAGAACCTCATCCAAGACCTCATTGATCAGGGAGAAATAGCTATTAAAAATTACATTCAAGGGCCATCTACCAACGAAAACAATGATAATGTCTCAACTTCAAAATTTGAGGGCAACAATCAAGAGCTATCTATCACCGATCACATTGACAATGTTTCTACATCATCTAGTGAGCAAGAGGACATACATCAAGAATTTAGTCCCAACCACGATCAAAATCAAGCACCAAAGTCTAGCAATGACCCAACCTAAGATATATTGGTACCATCCAATGTCATGGTAGTACATATTGATGATCAAGAGACTCTTGATCCAACACTTATACCCAATGCAGAAGACTTAAGCCATGAGTCATTACCCATATGTCCACATTTTGAGGAAAAACAAGGATCCTTTACAAGATCAAGATCAAGATATCAATTAGGAAGGTATCCCACATCTGAAGGATCCTATCAGTGAGGAAGCTACAACATTTAAAGATCCACAATAGAGTGAAGAAAGATAAGCACCCTATTTCCAAGGTGAGACATATTCCATTACAAATGTACTCTCTCAATAGATTCAATATCAAGGCAGAGGATTAGGTTTACATGAACAGGGTATCTTAGAACCAATGCAGATTATGGGCAATCCTAAGCATCGAGGTCCTGATTATTCAACAACTAAGGGAGCTAAACACATCAAGGATGCCTCCATAATACTAGGGGAGACTTTATCTAATGCAAACATCAACATAGGGAGCACGAAGGGTCCTTATGATAAAATTGCTACCAACATTACAACTAGCCATGTCATGAATTGCCATCCACATATATTTCCATCCTCTGATTGGGACCAACAACAAGAGAAAAAGCTATATCAAAGAAAGGAACAATTCATTGAAGCAAAAGAATCAAAAAAACAAAATGGATAAGAAAAATTAAAATGGATACAAAAGAAAAAGAAAGAAAACCATCCCTATCAAACTCCATTAGTCAAAGAAACTATGGGGAAAAATCAAAAAGGGAAATTCATCCAGCAAAAATGTCCAACAATGCAAAATAAAGCTTCAAGAGCGACCTACAAAGTATATCAAGATGTTGGTCCCAATCATATCTCCATATCCACCCGTCATTGCTCATCATCCCAAGTTTGGAGAGTCAAAGGTTCCAAGCTATCAACCAATCTATCTAAATATCATATCCCTCAATGTGTTTTACCATCCATTATATCAAAATCTCACATTGACTATGTGTTGGAAGCAACTTTTTATTGTAAGGACTCTAAGGGCACTCGGTCACGATGTGCGCATCAAGATAAGGTTCACTCTAGTATCAAAATGGAAGACAAGGATATCCAGGGGTTACGTTCAAGCACTTGAATCCTAGCAAAACAACTCCTCCAAGAAGGATATCATTGGCACGTCATGATAGCAACAATAACAATATTAGCACCAATATCATCTACATCAACACCACTAGGTGGTCCAACATGAGAAAAAAATGGTCACCATGATAAAAACTTGGTAAACAGGCATCTTGTGTGACATAAAAAATAAATAAAAAATCAAGAGAAAAAGTCAAGAAAAAATTTGTCCTCTAGTGAAAATCACTATGGTGGCACTTTGGACAATTACTATGATGAAAACCTAGAAAACATGCATCATGTGTAGAATCGAGCATCTACATGCACCATTTTGGGTGGAAGTGTCTCAGCCTATCCATAATGAACCCAAGCCATTGTTTCCAAAACCCAACTTATCTTGATCTTGACAAATGTTTGATATACATTTTGCACTTGCTTATGGGAAACATCTTGACATGGGTCATTATCATTGATCCTATCTTATCCAAAATTATCTGATCCATGAGGCATTGTCCAAAGGGGCATACTTTGTCCCAACATGTTATCCTATCACAAGATAATCCATCACCTACATTGCTAGACACTGGGGGCAAATGCTTGCATCTTGCTTCAGAATAAATCTTGATCTATGTCTTCTAGCTCACATTGTGATCTAGGCATCATCCCATCAACAAGGCATACCACCAATGCACTACCAAGGTAACCTTCAAAGATGACGACAACATGGATTATTCCTTCACTCAAAAATTCTAATATATCAATAGTTGCTTGAACCCCGCAGGTAGTTCAAGTAAGCTTTTCCACAACATATCCTCTAGAAAAATAAAGTGAGGTATCAATCCAAGTTTTCAACATCTTATACCCTAAGAAAGAGGGTAAAAATTCACCAACAAACAAGGTATACCACCAATTCACTATCAGGGTAACCTTCAAAACAATTCATCCCAAAAATAAGGTGTACCACCAACGCACTACCAAGGTAATGTTCAAGGATGACAAAAACATGGATTATTCCTTCACTCAAAAATTCTAAGATATCAATAGATGCTTGAACCTTACAGCTAGTGCAAGTAATATTTTATGCAACATATCCTCTAGAAAAAAAAAGTGAAGTATCAATCCAATTTTTCAACATCTTATACCCCAGGCAAAAGGGTAAAAATCCAAAAAAAAAAATTCAAAATTATCAGAAATCAAAAACATGTGAAAACATTAAAAATAAAATATTGATGGATTATTCCTTCACTTAACACTTCTAAGATATCAATAGTTGCTTGAACCCCACAACTAGTTCAAGTAAGCTTTTCTGCAACATATCCTCTAGAAAAACAAAGTGAAGTACCAATCCAAGTTTTCAACATCTTACCCTAGGCAAAAGGGTAAAAATCCTAAAACATCTGAAAACATTAAAAAAAAGACATCGTTGGATTATTCCTTAGCTCAAATAGTCTAAGATATCAACATTTTCTTGAACCCCACAACTAGTTCAATTAGATTTCCCGCAACATATCCTCTAGACATGGAAGTGGAATATCAATCCAATAATTTTTTATCCCAAAAAAAGTTTATGCTTTGAGTCAAACGATCAAACTACATGGTCTCTGTGTGTACAATTTAGGCAAGGTTGATCAGCCCTCAAGGCCTTAGGTTAGTACCATTAGGTCTTTATTAGGCTTTATTTCTCTTAGTCAAAAAATATAAAATCCAAAAAAAATCAAATTTCCAAAATCCAAAAACATTCACAAAACCCATGAAACCGATAATCAGATCAAAATGATCCTGAAGTCATCTACCCCTTGGTTGTAGTGGTTTGAGGACCATCTGCAATAAATTTAACCCAAGATGTTATGGTTTCATTCTCAACATATCAAACAACACAAAATGATACAAAACATGATGACAAATGATATTTAGGATGACAACAAGCAAATGCTAATAGGGTTTAAATAAAACAAAGGAAAATGCAAGCTCACAACACCAATGGAAAATTTAACTACACAAAAACTGAAAACCACCTACGCCATTGCAAAGATCATTAAATTCTACCCCATTTAAAAAAAAGCACTCAAAAAATACTTTTGTATAACCAAGATACGGTCATTTGAAGATAGGGTAAAATTACAAGTCATAGAGTAAACATAAGTAAGATTTTAGGACAATTGCATGAAACAAAAGCGAGATTTTAGGACAACTACATGAAACAAAAGTGAGATTTTAGGACAACTGCTTAAAACAAAAGTGCTAGTTTAGAACAACTGCGTAGTTTTTAGACAACTACATAGTTTCTAAACAACTGCTTAAAACAAAAGTGTCAGTTTATGACAATAGCACAAATTTTAGACAAAAGCATAGTTTTCACAAGTACAAAAGTGCCAAAACCGATGCAGATGCTCAAAAATCACCAGAAATTTGCTATTGACTCAAGAAACTTTGTACATGCATAACAAGAATGTAACGAAGCAAAATGAGAAGCAACAAGGTACACATACTATGAAACTGATGCCCAAAGGGCATCAAACTCTTGAAACGTATCCATGTGATATGAGGCTCCCTGAATCCTCACCATAGCTCCTTGACAATCGACAAAACAAAAGAAAATAGATAACTTGAAAACACAACAAAAACAATATCAAATAAACATCAAAAAGCACAAAAACATTTGAAAAATATCAAAAAGCCTATTTCTTCCATCACCTATCTGCAATTAAGTTTCATCCATAATAAACAGATCATCACACTCACCCTTTGAAAAAATAGACAAACAAACAAAGCAACATCAAAAGCTAGAACTTTCAAGCAAACAATCACAAATATTGGAACACAAGAAGACAAAAACAAAGACAAGTATAACTTCCTATCTATTGACAATTCCCAAAAACATTCTGAGATATTTCTTAACGGATCTATTATGATAGACATGATCAACACCGGATAATAGTCCCATAACAGATAGAGCAAGTGATACAACAACATTGTTTTTATTTTTTTGTAGTCTTATATTTTCAGTTTACATTATTGACTCATTCCCAGGATCTCTCAAGGATGTCCATAAGGATTTAGAGAAGAATGAATGAGGGCAATTGAGTGTCATTTCAGTTTGTTGTTTTTTGGATATTTTTTTTATACTACCATGGCAAATTCTTGCTTTATTGAGTGTATGAAAGTTGTGTTGAAATAATTTGTGTAGCAGTTGCATGTTAGGTATTTCATACCTCTTTGTGTAAATGGTCTTAAATTCAAGTAGCAGTTGCATGTTAGGTATTTCATACCTCTCTATGTAAATAGTTTGAAATTCATGTAGCATTTTCATGTTAGGTGTCCTATACCTCTCTGTGTGACTAGTCTGAAAAGTTGTTAACACAAACCAACTATATACTTTAAACAAAGTTTTTGTATGTTTGGTATGAACAAGAATACTCCTTGTTTGTAGATTCAAAGTCCACGCAATGGATACACAGTCACCTTGGTCATTAATACCCTGGTGCATCGTATCTATTTGCTACATCAAATAGGATTGTTCAAACAAAAAAGCCTCCAAGTAAAGAAAAAGCAACTCATCAATGACATCACATTCTTACTAACATTTTCTTCTAATATCATCCACTTTCTTCTATCTTCTCAATCTTACTAACATTTTCTTCTTCTCAACATTTCTTCTATTAGTCCTTGCACTTAACACATCACATCAACTTATCAAAAAATTTGGTTCATTATCCATAATTTGCACCAAATTTCTTGAGGGGGGCACCATCCATGCTATCCTTTCTAGGGCATACTGGGGAAAATCTTACACCTGGGGCATACTAGGGAAATTTTCTTTGAAACAAAGCAACCAATACTTTGTATCAAAGAGGGGCAAAATGTAGACATCTAAAAATATCCTAGCTTGTGAACAAGAATTTTTGGCACTCATATTCATCTATTAATTATGTGATTTAACATCATTTAATTAATTCATCATCTCAAATAGCACCGAATGGCATCAAACAACACTGAACGACATCAAACAACACTAAATAGCATCGAACGACCTCAAATAACATCAAACGATATGGAACATCATCTCTAATCACCCCGTAACACTTTGGAATGACTCAGAATCATCTCGTAACACCTCGAAATGACTCAGAATCATCCTGTAACACCTTGAAATGACTTAGAATCATCTTGTAACACCTCAGAATGACTCAAAATCATCTCGTAAAACCTCAGAATGACTCAAAATCATCTTGTAACATCTAGGAATGACTCAGAATCATCTCCTAACATCTCATAATAACTTAGAATCATCTCATAATGTCCCAAAATGCTTGAAATCATACCGCAACGTTCCTGCATCACACCACACCACATCACATCAAAACAACTTCAAAAACCTAAATTCCTCTATTAATTGAATAATACAATATTATTTAATTAATTCACTTTTTCATCATTTCAGACAAATTTAATAAATTTCATAAAGTCCCAAAAAACCCTAATTCCTCTATTAATTAAATAAAATAACATTATTTAATTAATTGATGCCTCATCATTTTGACCAATTAAATAAATCTTATTTATTTAATAAAGTCCTAATCCCACCTTATTTTGTCCCGACTAATTAAATAATGTCAATTATTTAATTATGTCACTAAATCATCTTATTCCCCTAAGTGGATTAAATTATTAAATAATAATTTAATTACAACAATTTCCCTCCAAAATTTGAATAATTAAATCAAACTATTCAAATCAATTATAAAAAATCAAATCAAAACTAATGCAACTTTGTTTGCAAAAGTCAAACTTGATTTGCACATACAAACTCCAAAAAGGAATTAATTAATTAAATCAATTAATTCATATTCCTTACCCACTTTCTGATTGAGAAAATTACGGTTGTTGACTAAGCAATCTAATTTGTTAACTAATCAATCTATTTTGTTAACTAAAACATCACATTCCTAACAAAGCCATCACAAACTTGACTGATCAATCTATTATGTTAACTGATCAATCACATCCCTAACTAGCCAATCTATTTTCCAATCACACAAATTGTGCAATCCACTTTGCATAATTCTCTCATGTCTAAATCCTCTCAACACACTCTGACCATTGATCTGGATATTCTTCAAAATGATCTTTATTGTCCATTTCAAATCTCATTTTCTATATAACAAACCTCTCTCCTCATAAAAAAGGATTGAAGAATTAACATACATTGAGCAACGAAGTGCTGTCAAGATCATCCTTGAGAGAGCTTCATCCATTGTCTTCGATCAACCAAACACAACAAGCACTCATCCACACTTTGTACACGAACTTTGGAGGCTTCGCTGTGATAAGAACAATCCAACATCAAGCGAATACACTCCACTACGGGATGGAAAAAGCTATCTTTTGTTCTCATTTGGTAATTAGTAGGTTCATTATTATGCTTGAAATAGAATAGTTTCAATTTCGTATGTGCAGGAGTTTCTAGATCTTAGATTTAAGCATTTTGGTTGTAGATTAGATTTCTTCGTCAGATTGCTTGCATGTCCTTCTTAGATCATTAATCTAGCATCCTTCTTCCCCCTCACACATAAGGTATGGAAACATGAAAATGTTTTAAAATTCTACATTTTTTCAACAACTATGAGTTCTACTCATTTCAAAATAGAAGCTAATATTTTATTGATTTTCAATATCGCATTGGTTTGTGTAATTCTCTTCAAAACTGTTTCATTAAGAATAGCTTTATCATAAAATCAAAACTTCAACTACTCCTCAAATGGAAATTATGAGGTGATCTCTTCTGACAGTGATATAAAAAGAGAATCAACTACGAGTACCTACAAAGGTTGGTAAAGTAGTAATTCAAATATATTTAAATAACATAATTTATATGGTTTTCATGGTTTTGTTTGTGTTTATTATGCAGTTCCAGAGAAAAAGCAACGAGATCCATTTTTCTATAATCACTTTATCAAGTAAAAAAATATAATGAATTTTAATAAAATCAAATGATACTTAGTAAAACAGAAAAATAAAGAATCTCACCTTTTTACCAAAACTTCCATTAGACAAGACAAGATCATAATGTTGTTTTTGGCTTAGTATTGACATAATTTTCTAATTTGATTGTAAGCATTTTGCAGAGTTGAGATTCAGAGGATTAAAGTTGCCAATCCTGATATAAGTCATAGATTTCAGTACAACATCCAAAAGTGTGAGCTTTAACACACAAATATATATAACCCTGGTAGTCTTGATTCAAACAAGAGCTACGGAGTAGTGAAGTTCCTGCCAAAGTGTGCAAGAATAGTTCTACTTTGGTTTTGTTTTTTTGTATCTTCAATCTGTTTGTTACAGGTCAACTATCTGTATTTTGAATTTGTGTACCATCACCTACTTAGCAAGTTGCCTGTAGATAAGACATGGTGTCGGTTACTTCAAAATTAAAATTCATATCCTTGCATAAAATTTGCATGGACTTCAGAGACAAATAGTGAATAAATAGTTGGAGTCGGTTTCAACTGCATACATACATTAGCAATTATGATGATTAACCTCAGTGATTTAGAAATCAATTTGTTCTAAAATTCTAGCTGAAGAAGGTGATGATGATGAGGGAATATCTTGTTATGGTCCCTTTATTTTCATATTTGTAGTAGTAATTTCAAGAGGGAAAATCCAAATAACAGATAATGGTGGATGTTAGCATTTGAACTTGTAGTCAATTTCTAGCAATTGTCAGAAACCCCATTGGTTGCATTATTAGAAGAAACTAAATAGAGGAGCTATATTGATCATATACATTTTAGAGTATAAATTTTTATCTCCTCAAGTTGGGTATGAATTCCAAGTGCAAACTTCCAAATTGTCTTATACCAGCTAGATTCTAGTACAACATATCTTGATTGTAAGAGAAATAATTTGTAAAAATGATGATGCTGACTTGCTTCCCGATTGGTTATTCCTCCTGCAAATGTTAGCCAGCCTTGTCATCATAATATCTGCAAAGGCAAGTTTTACCCTTGCCTTGAGGGATAGTTTCATACTTTGTGCGGGAACTTACCTACACTATGAGAAGAATCAAAACAGTTGGTATGAATGAGGGAAAAAGACTCTTAGAAGATGAGTCATTGCAAATAGTTTAGTGGAGATTTAGGTTTGTGAACCATGTACAACAACCATAGGCTAGGAGAAGATGGGGATTTAGGAACAAGTTGGCAATTCTGAGATTTTTAGGCCATAAACAAACAGAAAAATGATTTCATTAGCAGTCAAAAATATTTCCCATGTGACATTAGATTAGAAGCCCATGTACACACTCAAATGATCTTTGCTCCAAAATAACAAGATCTAAACTGAATGCTTGAGAATCAATATAATATAACTAGCGTGTTGCTTGTCTTTTTCAGTTTGGATGAAATTCTTATATTTTCATTATGATGAAAATTTATTTTAGGTTGTTCCAATTTTTGGAGTCCAAAGATTTACCAAGCCAAAAAACAAAAAATCTAAACCTTCACATCAAACTCTGCTAAGAAAGCAAAAAAAGTGCTTAAAAAGCATGGAATAAATTATAGCCTGACCTAACTAAAAGAAATTAGCCCGAACTTACTCTAGAGTCCACACTAGAATATTCCATAATGTATACTACAAAGACTGGGCATAGCATTATCCAGAACTTAGCAATTAAAAAACATTAAAAATACAATTGTAGGGCATTTAATGTTACTTTTACAAGTCCCTTGGACTCGATTACCTAGTTAGATGGGGCATGGCCATGCAAAAGACAAAAGCTCAAACCCCAACAACCTTTTAAGTCTAAACATGTTTAAAAGGAGGGAAGTGTGACCTCAGGTGTAAAGGAGGTAATGTAATTGTCTTCAATTTATTGGGTGATTAAGAAAGGAAATTATCAAGAAATACACCTAAGTACAAACAACAGGCTTAGAATATTGGGTGTTTAGTAGGGAAGGAATTACCCCACACTAGAATGTGCCTTTACTTCACCTAGCATTGCATAAAAAAAAATAAGAAGTCACTCAAAACCCAAATCTAAAAACTGGTCAATGAAGAAGAAACTGGCCATGTGCCTTCACTTTATCCAAAAAGGTCAATGTAGATCAGATAACGCTTTTTGCTCAATGTAATTGGGTTTCTAGTTCTACCATGAACAAGAAGTTGTGAGTACAAACAAACAAGGTGTAATTAATTGGCATAGATAATCTTGCTTATCAGCTAAATGACAAATAAGGTGTAATTAATTTTGTCAAAGCACTACAAAATCTTTGGAAAATGGACTGAACTTGCTTCCTCCATGAACATGATCTTGAGAAAAAGATAATGTAATTTATGCAGACATGGAAAATATACAATTCGATTTGACACACTGGATCCTAATTTACTAACTCCATTTCGTCCCGAATCATCTCCTTTGCTAGTCATTTAATCGAATAATTTGTATTTGATTAAATTCATCACTCTTCATCTCTTAATTAAATAAATCAATTTTATTTAATTAATTTGTAATCCCCCTTTTAATTAAATTAATCATTTTATTTAATTAATCCCTAAAGTCATCTCATTTAAATTAAATAAATCTTTATTTGGTTTAAATCCAACATCATCCTCCTTTAATTAAATAAATCAATCTTTATTTAATCTAAAATCATTATTCTCTCAACTTTGATTTATTTAAATCCTAAAATCTAAGTCAAAATGGTCAAATCAGCTAATCCCCCTCTTAATTAATCAAGTCCTGATTAATGCTAATTCTAATCACTCCAATCCTCTAGATCTTGCAACTTGCACAATAAATCATTTTTATTTATTTATTAATTCATCAATTTCCATTCGAAAGGGCATCTTTTGTGGAATATTCTTCCAATTCAAAAACCCCTCCAAAAGGGGATGGGTACTTCCAACAAGGCATTTAAGGCCTCTTACATGTCCTTGGCCTTGATCCAAGTGACATTAAATCCATTTCCTTCTCCCTCCAACATGTCACATTCAAATTTTAAATTTGAATCTCATAGCATTTATCATGCACATTGACCAAAATGTGCATAACTTTCAACCATTCACATCTTGACAAGTGGCACTTGGCCATTGGATGTTGAATGATCCAACATTGCTCAATTTAACTCTCTCTTCCAATTTGGAAATCTATAAATGAGATACTCTTCATCTCATTCTATCATCCACAACTTGAGTAAACTTACTATACTCGACTTCATCCTCCAGAAACATCTAGTTTCATCCATTTCATCAAGATCTTAGCTAGGTTATGCATATTTTTCATCATGGAGCTTGATTATATCTTCATCAAAGTGGATCACTCATCAACATTGCAACAAAGGAGTTGGGAAAGGGCCAATTTCTACTCATAATTGGCACCAATTCCCCCATGGGATCAAGTGTTTGCATTGCTTAATTAAGATTTCATTTCTTTCTTGTTCATTTCTTCATTTTATTTCCTATTTGAACATAGCAAATGGATTTCATGGGGAATCCTTATTTTATCTTGCATATGAGCTTACTAATGCATTTGTTTCTTGTATTTGTGCAGGTATAGGATTGGGGTTCACATTTTGGGGTTCACAATTTATATCTGCTCAAAAGAGAAAATTGAAATAACAAGTCATAGATGGCCCTACCATCTGCAGTCCCATCTGTTATGCTTCAGTAGCATGACTTAACCAGGAAAATATTTTATGCTTCAATAACATGACTTAAGGAGGAAATTGACTAGTAATAGCTAGCTAGCTAAAAGTGACAATTTTGTGCCAACAAAAGCCATGAAAACAATGAATGTGTAGGAAACATAAGCTATGAAATATGACCTGTTGTGAAGCTAATCCCTTGCCATTGATTGTAGTTTCGATTCACTAGCTAGGGGGTAGGACATCCCAACCCACATTTGCAGAGCATTCCTCTCTTCAACTCACACCTTTGTAAGCAAATGACCTTAAGCCGTCTAAGGAGAAGAAGTACCTATACAAGAACATATGTCAATGCAATAAGTGTTGGGTGACCTAGAAACCCCTAATCTCTTAACTAGATTCAAAATCATAGAAGTTACCCTTTTCAGAAATTTACAGACTTGGATGTATTGAATGACCATCACTTTTTTTATAACTTTTTTAATACTGGCATTAAAGATAAAACAACTAATCCCACAAGAATCACTAAAGATACTCATACCAGTCTGAACCCAATTAGCCAAACCAAGCCTCCTAAGAAAAATAATCATGTTGAATGAGAATTTGAAATCACAATTGTTACAGATCATATTCATGTTTCTAATTGTGCAACGCACTAGAAAAACAATAACAGAGAAGATTTTATGCTTGTGAGAATAACACTCAAAAGACTCCTACTTATTCCTAAGTAATCACACCCCACCACATGTTATGCCATTCACCAAGTCTCTCAAATAGTGATTCTGATAAACTTTCACACATACCTATCTTCTTTATTTTACTTTGTTACAGAGGCTGAAAAATACAGAGCGTGAGTATCCTAAATAATTATTTTTAAAAAATTAGGCTGTAGGTTATTTTAAAATTTCTTTTTACTGTTAATAGATTTTTTCTAAATTTAATTTCAAACCATAATAAGGATTTTGTTTTAAATTGTAGCCTAAAAATTATTCAGCAAAAAATATAGGGATGCCCACTAAAATGGTAAGCTATGTACATTTAAAAGAGAGATTATGTTGCTAGTTGTGTTTTGGATAGACACGACCAATGAAAGGCTATCAAGTTTACGAGAAGGGTCATCTAAGCCTCTGATTGAACCCCAAGCATTCTGATGGAGCTTTGTAAATTTAATAGCCATTGAAAACTTTTGCTAATTGTATGTACAGTTGATGTAGGAGTGTCATTGTTGGATTGGACATGAACATAAAAAATACAGGCTATGAGCTCTAAACTAGTAGAAATAGGTGGGTAAAGAGCCTCTTAAATTTCTCTAGGCAAAAAAAAAATCCCCCACATAAAGTGCTTTAGCATATTTCTACTAACATGGCCATATTAGATAACATATTCTGAAGAAAGATGACCATATTACATGACATTCAGAATAAAAATGACATGAACAATGGAAATAAAAACTCCGACAAAATATGAATATAACATATTTGAAGAGGGAAAAATTTATTACATTATGACTGCAACAATTTGTTCTAAAAATGATAAATTTCAAGGACACAAAAAAAAAGAAGAACCACCCCAACAATGATTAAGAGGGTAATCGAAATCTATAAAAATTGGAAAAACTGTTACTCAATATTCTTAATTCACCTTCATTTGGTCTTAAATTTGATGACTTTGGAATCCCATAGCACTTATGTTGCTATTGAACTTAATTAGATGCTTTATCAATTCAAATAAATTTCAAACCTTTCAAATTTAGGAAGGAGGAGACGTTCAACAATGAAAGAGCAATTAAAAATGACAACACGAGAATCTTTCTTGCTTTCTCTAAAGGAACATGATCATGCTTGAGGAGCACATTGGCACCATCTAATTTCATGGTAAAGTAATTTATTCTTTCTCACCCCGTGGGATACATTGCAGTCACTGAAACTAATAGTGTGGGTATGTGTACACAATCATATGGTAGATGTGGTTGATTTATATATGTTATGTCAGAAAGAAGATGCAACCCTAGTTTTGCAAACCAGGGAACTGCTTAAATTTTAATGTTTCCACAACTTAAATCGCCTGAATTGAAGTATTAGATAGCAGTAAAAGAAAATTCTAAAGTTTATATGTTGTTGAGAATGAAGAATCATAACTGTGCATAAACAAAAAGAATTCCTACAATCTTCAAAATGAAAACTAAACATAGACGCGCACAAAAAACCCTAAACCTTCCTATCCCTACCATAGAAAAGTCTTCTCACAATAGAAAAATATATTAACCTGGTCATTTTTTAGTGGCAGATAAATTTTTGCATAGACAGAACTTGGATAGAATGTTTCCCAACCAAATATATTAATGCCATCATCATTGACTACAGCAACCAATTCCCTACAAACCAGCCACGTCTCCTTTGCATGCACCCTACTACCATCCCAACTCATTAACATTTCCAAAAACCCTAATCGCCAATTGTCCAAGAAAATCTATAAGATGGTAGTGAAAATGTGATGACGAGTGATTGAGTTGTACACTGCAAAAATCTCTTAGGGATTTGTGCGCTCTCTTGCCTTGTGAAACTACAATCGCATTCTAACATACTGCAGTTGTTCTTGCATTCCAATTAGAACCCAACAAATGTCTGTGCACTTAACCAACGAGCACATTCACCTTTGTGAATAATGACTTCTCTATAAGACTTTACAAAATCTGCATCCTCATTGGTGAATGCTTTATGCTTTAATCATTGTTTATCAATTGAAGGCTTCACTATAGTTCCTAATAGAAACTAATAATATTGGTTACTTATTTCTTATATTCTTTCATTTTTTTAATCAATGGGCTCTTGTTCCTTACATGCACTTTGAGTTGTTTTAGGATGGAAACCAACAAGCTTGAATGTAAGGTAATGCTTCTTTAAATATCTTTTGTTGTTTTCTCTAAAGCAGACAACCTGTGGCATATCTTAAAATCATTCTAAAGAATTTCAGTGTATATGAACCTATATTAAGCCTACACGATATATGCATGTCTATCACATATATATAAGACCAAACAATAAAAAAAATTAAAAAATACTTTCACAGATAAATAAACTGACTATTTTTGTCAGCATTTCTTATATTAAGAATTTATAGTTATAAATGGAAGGCAGGCTATCTTTAAATTAAGTGAAAACTAATTTTTAGTTGAATAGACAAGTGGGTTGTCAGTTTATATATATTTTAGATCTTATGTAGGAAAATATAAAGTGGCAGCCCACTTGTCTGATCAACTACTGATTGTTGTCATGATGGTAAAAAATGGACTACACTTAATCAAAGAGTTTGTCTTTCACTTATTATTACTATAAATTTATAATATAAAAAAGTTTATAATTTGAATGATTATTTACAAAAACCAGACAATGTTGTGCCACTAGACAAGGGTGTGGTGGGAAAGATGATACCCATCAAGCTTGAAAAGTTCAGGAATGTAAACGGCCAAGGTGAAGCTAACACGACAAGTAGTAGCAATGTCTTGGATTCTTCTAATCTGTAAGTATTCATAGTTCCCACCCCTTACAAGAATCAATCAAGCACCAAAAAATTGCCACTAACTCCAGGGCACAGACCTAATTTGTCAAAATGTATTCTTCTAGAGGAGGTGGAAAGATGGATTCAGATGACTCCTCATATGGACTTTGTATGTGAGAGTAAAATTATCAAGGCCATTCATTCACTTAGGCCTAAAAAGGATGATGCTACTATTGATAATACTATTGTGAATTCAGACCCTCAAAGCCATGAACTAGCTGACTTTAAGAGTAGGGAATCAGAGTAAGCTACCAGTGTAGGAAGTAGCAAGTGCTCATGGGTTAGGCCCAAATGAATCCAATCAGGATCCATGGAGATGTTAGGTTCCTTGAGGAGGGATGTGTTCTTCAGGTTACCTTTACTAGTTGATACTAAATTTAAGTAAAGTACAAGTAGGCAGACATTGTCAGAGACAAAAGTATTAAGCTGGGAGGAAAAAGAATGGTTGTCTAGTCGAATCCTAAATCTTTGGATTTGGGGCCTAATGTTATGACTTTTAATGATAATAATAGTACCACAAGTAATGAAGCTGTAGAGAATTCAATGCCTTCATTTTCCAAGAGAATAGTTAACTGGTTGGTGGGCAGACAAAAGAAAATTGTGCATGCATCTTTAGGAAGGAACCCCAAAAGAACTCTAAAATCAATGGGTCAAGAATCAGCCCCAGGATTCACATTTAAATAGTAATTGAAAATATTCAATAAGTATAAAGTAAACCCCTAAAAAGATGACCAGTAACACATATATGAATCATTTATAAAGAAGTCGCGAGATAAGCCTTTTAAGTCAAAAATTTTGAACAAGAAACATTTACAAAGAAAAATTATCTACACAAATATTAGAGCATCCAAAAAGACTTGATGAAGAATAGATATTTATATGAAATGGGAAAAAATGAAGGAGATTATGCTTACTAAGAGCAATGTAGCCGTGAGTGCCTACGAAGACTATTCCGGTATTGGCTCTTTTTTTGCTAGCTTGGAGAACCTTTGAAACACCAAAATCATCAACCTTTGCTTCGTGAAAATTGTCTAGCACGATATTTGTAGACTTCACATATTTGTGAACAATTGCATGTGAGAAATTGTGATGAAGGTAACCTAGTCCCTTAGTTGTACCTAATGCAATCATGTACCTTGGGCCAATCCAAAATATGACCTCCTCTTCCATCGCTGGTGTGAAAAGCATCAATTAAGTTTCCCTTGGGCATATATTCATAAGATAAAAGATTTGAGTCACTGTTTTACAAGGAAAATGCATGTCATCGAATGAGGAGGGAAAATAAAATGCATGTCGAAAAAGTAATTATTTTTATTGTCTTAATTTAAGACAACTAAAAAATTAAAACTAGCAATTGCACCTTGGTGTGCAATGGGTATGCTGAAGAGGTTGGAAGGTCAAATAGGGAATTTGTGGTCTATTAGTTGCAACATTTGTTCCAATACATGAGCTCAATTAGTAGACCATTTAGAAAATGATAAATTTGTGCAACAAAATTCTTAATGGAGAAAGATCCAAACACAATTGATACACACCATTTAAGGCTTCCAATCCATCCACTAGTGTATTAAACAAATGGGTCAAATGCATTGGGAGGTCTAAGGTTCTCTCTATCTCTGTGATTTATCTCTCTCTAACTTTTATTTTATATTTTAATGTTAAAAAAATTATTAGATAAATTAAAATTAAATTCAAAATATGATTATTGTACAATTATTTAAAATAATAATAATGAAATTAGTAGCAATATGAAAAAATGGCTTTGCAACAGTCGAAGTGTGATAATGACAGATCCCTAGAAAAGCATCGTTATCATAGCTCTGTCAGAGGGATTACTCATTAGCAAGATCAAGGACATTTCCAGGAACCAGCAAGGACTACATTGTCAGGTCAGCAGCGTTGGAGGAATCATGATGTAGACTTTGACAAGTCTCAGCCTCATCACCAAGCTAAAAATTTTGACAGACGAAATAATCAATGCCAAGGGCCCATGATAGGAGTAATGAATTATCATACAAACCCTCAAGTTAGGCATAGGTTTGCGAGACCTAATTGGAAACCACTCAGGTATCCAAGACACCTAGATAGATCTAAGCAGCCAATTATCGAAATCTGTGAAGAAAGGGTTTTACCGCCAGAAGATAAATGACATTTGTAGAGAAGATTTGAAGAGAGTCAGAAGGATCTGAAGGCAGCCCAGCTGCAGAATAAGCCATACCTAGTTAAGGCTCCACATTCTCCAGGAGATCCCTTCAATCCAAAGAGTTTTAAAGAAAGTTGTTTATTGCAAGTTTCTTTTCCTAAGGACTATCTTTATAACCCTAACAAAGAAAAGGGTTTCCACAAGGATTCCACTCAAAATCAATCGAAAGGAAGTTTTTAGACTGAGGAAAATAATGTGAAGCCTCACAATAACACAAGTAAAGGAAATCATAATGATGAAGTATTTAAGACAAGCTTCGCAAAAGCCCAACAATCAAAACAACAGAAGAGGGCACACTCTAAAGGTGATAAGGATTACCAAGGGGCTAAGAAGAAATGGCATAAAAGATGTTCTCCATCGTAACAAAGGAAAATTAACCAAAAACAAATATGGAGGCAGAAAGAAACACAACAATGGGTTGAAAAGAGAAAGGAAAGAGCCAAATCTAATTTGTCATCTACGAAGCTCGCGAAATCGTTAAACTCACCTTCCCAGATCATATGATCTAGCCACAAATCACAAATCTCGAGGAAAAGGCGCTCATCTGTAAGTTCTAAAATCTCACCCTAGATCTAGAAACCCTAAAAAATATTATTTTTCAATAATGGGAAGGGGCCATTAAGGTTTTTTATTTGGATGAGGGTAAAGGCATTTTTGTTGTATTGTTTTCAAATAAATCATCTAAAGATGCAACATTCAGAATCAAATCCTAGAATTATCAAGGTTCTGGATTATTTATGCAAAACTAGTATCCTAATTTTAAGTCTGAGGATTTTGTGGTTTGCTTTGCCCCTTTTTGGTATCAACTTTCTTCCCTCCCCCTGGAATACAGGGAGTTAGATCTATTGGAAATCATGGCTAATCAGATAGGGATTTTTCGAAAACATGATTTCTTGTTCTTTAATAGCCCTACTAAACCGGTAAGGATGCTTGTATTACAAGATGCAACCAAAAAGCACCCAACGCACATTGAATTAAAATCTAAGTTTGGATCTTGGCCTCAAGAAATTTGGTGGGATTCTTTGCAAGATACATGCTCTCAATGTCATGCACCTATTCATTCTATGTCGGAGTGCACAGTGCAACCAACTAAGCAGAGTTGTACTCCAACCAATTTAAGCAGGGGAAGAGATATACCCCATTCTCAAGAGTCTTAAATAAAAATAAAATCACCAGAGAATAACCAAGGGGATAAGTATAACAGTCATCAAGTTAGGGAAAAGTTTCACCTAGATGAAGTAAAGCAAGGACCCAAGTTTAAAGAAGTTATGCAAAGGCATAAAATCAAGATTGTCAGGTCATTGTTCTAGCAAAAATTGAGTGAGAAAAAACCCCCTCAAAAAAAATTGCAATACTCATTGAGATTCTCTCTACTCTATGAGTAGATCTAGAAAAGGAAAACCACCCAAAGCCTAAACTTATACTCCCCCCAATTGAAAATAAATGAGTTCCAACTAGATGAAATAGTAAGAAAACTCATGTTCCAAGGTTCAGCTACTCCCACCTAGTCTGGAAATTTGGTGAAGCAAGATAGAAGCCTACCATTACTAATAGATTTCTCAGCTGAAGCACAATGCTTAACTCAACTCCCAAAGGAGAATAAAATTGAAGAGGCAGAGTTAGAACTTTTGATAGAAAGGATTCTGGTTTCAGTGGGTTCAAAAATTATTGAGGAAATAGCAGATGAAGTATTGGAGGAAACATCTTGTTGGGATTGGGATAGTAATGGAGATGAAGGGGAAATTACTTGCATCAAATAGAAGGTTCAGAAGAACCAAGGATTACCAAGAAATGATACTGACATACCTGACTTTTAGCCCTTGGGTGTTTCTCAGGATCTAATGACATCACAAGTGGAAATTGCTCTAAATGAACCACAACAACATAATGAAAGTGAAAATGTAGGGGAAGATGTAGGGAACCTTCAGATTTTGACTATTCACAATCCCTTTCCATATCTCAAACCCCTTATCAGTCACCTTTGAAGAAGTCTCTAGGCAAGAGAGGTCGTAAGTCGAAGTTCACAAAACTTCAAGAGGAAATAGAAGCAAGGTGGCAAGCTACTCTAATTGCTTCTATGGCACCTTTAGCAAACAAGCGTCTGAGGAGAGCATGTTTCTCTCCCCGGGTCCAATGAAGATCATATCATGGAATGTCAGGGGCATTAATGCCCCTGATAGGAGAGCACACATCAAGCATAAAATTGATGAATGCGGTGCCAATATTTTCCTTCTTTAGGAAACTAAAAGCTCAGAGGATAAATACAAACTAACTATTCAGAAATGGCACATGTGGAACTCAATCCATTCTCCTGCACAAGGGGCCTTGGGGGGTCTAGCATCATTATGGAACTTGAAACAAATCTCCATGGCTCTAATCAGATCTGAAAGTAATTGGCAACTACTAGAAGTGTCTAAATTTGATGTCAAATTATGGATCTTCAACATCTATGACCCAACTTTCACAATGGATAAGAAACATCTTTGGGATCAATTAACTCAAGTGATTTTGGATCTGGGGGATGCAAAATTTATCTTGACAGGATATTTTAATGCCATAACATCACTTCAAGACAAATCTGGAGGAATCAATCCTCCACCTAAAGTAATGGTTGATTTTAATCAATTCATCACCTTGAATGCTTTTAGGGGCATTCTGCCAGTAAAGGGAAAATTCACTTGGACTAATCAAAGAAAAGGCTTCCTATAGATAGTAGTTAGATTGGAAAAATTTCTTCTATCTTGAAATTGGTTTAATTTTCTCCACCAATTCACATCTGAGATTTTACCTTTCCCTGACTCTGATCATTATGCAATTTCCCTTTCTGTGTCGAACATATCTTCCCCTTCTTTCAAATCATCTTTCAAGTTTGAAAGCATGTGGCTCAGACATCCTAATTTTATAGATTTGATCCGTCAATGGTGGATTTCTTCCCCTTTTGAGCCTCGAACAATGATGTTCCAGCTGTGCAAAAAAATGATGTATATCAAACAATAGCTCATTAAATGGAACAAGGAAAATTTTAAAAACATCTTTCAACAGAAAGATCTGATCTGTAAAGACTTGGAATAAGTGCATGCACAAATTATCCAACAGGACCTAAATGAATCACTATATGAGAAACAAAAAAAATGCAAATGGATCGGGAGGAGCAATGTGCAAGAGAGGAAGCCTATTGGAGGCAAAAATCTCAAGAACTATGGCTAAGAGAGGGAGACAAGAATACTAAGTATTTTCATGCGTCCACCCAGATAAAAAGGGCTACGAAGGTCATTCAAGCAGTTAAGGAAATTCCTTCAGGAAATTGGCTCTCCAAAGAGGAAGATATAAGAAAAGAATGTGTCTAATTTTTTTCTGATCTCTTATCTGCCCCAAAAGATAGATCTGAACAAAATGAGAAGGATGAGGAGGAACTACTAGACTCAATTCCAGCTCTTGTGTCAGCAAAGGAGAATGAAGAGTTATTAAATCCATTCACATTGGAGGAATTAAAAAATGTAATATTTTCCCTGCCACCAGATAAAGCACCTGGGCCAGATGGTTTTACTACTCTTTTCTTCCAAAAATATTGGGAAATTGTATGTTATGATCTCTTATGGGCAATTGAAGAATCAAGAACAATTGGGTCTCTACTAAAATAGTTTAATGTAACCAACATAGTCATTATTCCTAAATTTAGTGACCCCTCTTCCTTTGCAGAATACAAACCAATATCCTTGTGTAACACAATATATAAGATCTTCTCCAAGGCAATATATTTGAGGTTACAACCAATTATCCCACGAATAATTTCCCAAGAACAAGGGGGTTTTGTTCTAAGAAAAGAAACATGTGAAGGGGTTATTGTGGTACACGAGACCTTGCACTCAATAATTGCTAATAAAGTCCCTTCAATCATTATCAAGCTAGATATGATGAAGGCATACGACAAGGTTAATTGGAGCTTTTCGAAAAAGGTAATGCTGAAATTTGGATTTTCTGCAAAATGGTGTAGATGGATAAATGCATATCTCTTAGGGGCTACATTTTCAGTAATTCTTAATGGTTCCCCCATAGGCTTCTGCAATGCTTCACAAGGTGTGAGGCAAGGGGACCCTCTATCTCCCTTCTTGTTTATCATTATGGCAGAATCATTGAGTAGATACATTATTGAAAAACACTTGGTTTATGGAAAGGGATTCAAATAGGAAATACAAATATAACAGTCACTCACACTCTCTTTGCAGATGACACGATTTTATTCAATAAAGCATTAGTGGAAGAAGCAAATAAAATCAATGAAGTTTTAAATAAATACTCCTCCACATGAGGTTAGAGGGTAAATGCCTCAAAATCAAAAACCCACATCTTCAACAAAAGTGAGGTCAATGAGAAGAAGTTATTCAATATTTTGGGTTTTCAGAAAGTAATTATGTCATGTTCATACCTAGGATTACCTTTCTTTGCAGGATCGAACAAAGCTTCATACTGGGTCAAAATAATTGAAAGAATTAAATCAAGGATATCGTTATGGAAGGCTATGTGATTGTCCCTAGCGGGCATAATTTTATTAGTTAAAGTCGTGCTCTCTTCAATTCCAAATTATTTTCTTGTAGTTCTAAAGGCTCCAAAGTTAGTTATAGTTGAATTGGAAAAAATAATTAGTGGTTTCATTTGAAAAAACAATATTGACAATCAAAATGAAGTGCCTCTAATAGCACTTGAAGCTATGGCCAAAGAAAAGACTCAAGGAGGGGTGGGCATTCTCAACCTCTCAAGGCACAATAAGGCTTTTGGTGAAAAATTAGCTTGGAAAATCTATGTTATCCCTTAGGCCAAATGGTGCCAAATAATGCAAAGAAAGTATTTAGATGACATGGATCCCTCAAGAGTCTTCACAGTTGCTAACCCTCCAAAAGGATCGGCTATTTTGGAACTTCTTAACTTCTTGTAGGAATTTAGTAGTTTCATCTATCTCATGGGAAGTAAATAATGGCTAGGGTGTTAATTTCTGGAAGGACTCTTGGAATGGTAACCCTCCATTGCAGAATATCGAAGATCTTCTTTCAGTAATGGAATCCCTAAAGATTGTCTAGGGTGATCGATTTTTGGATTATGTTCAAAAGGTTGATCCCCTCTTAGGAAAAGTGACATGGAAAAAGATCTCAGATCCTTCCCTTTCCACTCATCAGTGCAGTGTTCTTCAAAACATATTAGAAGATAAAATGGTATACCTCTCTTCGAATCCAGACAAATTGATATGGGCCCCATCATGGAATGGAAACTACATGGTAAGGAAAGGTTGCAAGGTTCTAAATCAAAATTCAGGGCATTTTCCTACCCAAATGGATTTCATATTCTATTGGGACAACAATATCCTCCCCAAGGAAGGAAATTTTGCATGGCTAACTTTGAGGAAGTGTATCTTAACTAGTGATCGGCTAGCTAATTAAAAAATAGCAGACCCTTTTCTGTGTCCCCTAGGCAATGAAGAATATGAGGATGTTGATCATTTTCTCATACGCTGCTCCTTTGCATATCATTGCTGGAATTTTACTCTTAATAAGCTCAACTATTTCACTCTCTTACAAAATTCCTTGTGGGACCTATTTCAAAGCTGGCTAGTTCTTCATAAGTCCTCATTCTTTGCTTGCATTTGGAAAATTGTGCCATCCCTAGTAATTTGGAATCTTTGGTAGGAAAGAAATCTGAGAATTTTTAGGAAAGTATCATCTTCATATGATGTTGTAAATGGTAAAATTGAGAATGCAATTTCTGAAGTAGTAAATGCATGTGTTCAAGAATCCAAAGATATAAGCTCTTCTTTTACCAACTGGGATAATAATATCCTACAGAATTGTAAGTATATAAAGTTACCTTTTCCCAGGCAGTCAATTGAAAATAAACTAGGAGAATCTTAATAGAAAGCATGTAAAATGGAAGGCTCCCCGGGATGGCTTTATAAAGATGAACTTCAATGGCACTTCAAGAGGAAACTCAGGGGAATCAAGGGCAGTTATTTTCCTGCGTAACTCATAGGGTAAGATCCTAGCATTACGCTCAAAATATCTTCATAGTGGCTCAAGCAATATAGCCTAATTAAAGGCTTTACTAATTGGATTGTAAATGGCTTTGGAAATGGGCATTGAGAACATACATATCAAAGGAGATTCACTTCTGATAGTTAACGCTTGTAAAGAAAAGAAAATTCAAAATTGGGGTCTTCAGTACATTCTTCAAAGAGTATGGGCTCTCCTTGATAAATTCCAAAACTATATGATCACACATACTTATAGGGAAGGAAATAAGCTAGCAAATTGTCTAGCTAATATGGGAAGTATAAAGCAGGAAATACATGTTTTATCTGATCTATCTTCACTTACAAATTACCCCCATATAATTAAACTTATTGATCAAGATACCCATCATATCAATATTGGGGTTTCTTTTTAACCCCAAAAAATTGATCTTATCTTGACAAATATGGTTGGACCATCAAATACTTTGTTGATTTGGTGAGGGAATTTTAAGTTGCTAATTTTGGTATTGCCATGTAATATTTCGGCCTAGGCCATCATTGTATACTCTTTTAAAAGGCAATGCTCGTCCTCCTGTTGGCGCTTGTGCAACCCCAATTGGTACCTTTTTGGTATCGTCATGCTACTTTGGAAGATGTGAAATTATTATGGCCTTATGATGGGACAAGCTAGGTATTACATTGTAATTTACCACTTCACTTATTCTCACCACCTTTCCAACAAATGATGGTATTTTCTGTGATGGTAAGCTTCAAGGTACTCATATATGTGTGGCAGTACTTTGCATTTATCTCCTGCTGAAGTATGAGAGATCTCACATGATTCGGCATAGTGCAAAGGATCCACATTCATTAATATATCATTTTTTGTTGTCAATTACCATTATGCCCTCCAAGAAATGTGCATCTTCATCATTGAAGCTCATTTGGCTTTTAAATCACATTTTACTTTCAGTATCACACAACTGTTTTAAGCATTTTCTAGAAGTATTGTTTGCAAGTGTGGTTCAAATTGGGAAATTGTTGTACTTCCTAGTGGCGACATGGCTATCTGCCCATGGAATTTCATAATTAAATTCTTTGTGCAGCCTTGGGAGTGGCCTTTTGAAAATAGCCTCTCTTAAGAGGATCTCAACCTGATATTTAAGAGAGATTGCATCTGAGATGAGGACTCAGTTCAATCGATGCTTGGAGTGGAGGTAACTCGCCCAAAATCTCACAGGTTACTTTTTTCATCCCAGGTTTTGTCTATCTTCCTATCTAATTCTATGGATTTGCTTCAATCCTTGAAGGAACTAGAGACAATTGTTGAAAAATTTGTGAATCCCCAGTTTTTAGATAAGGATGCTTTACTATCTACGGTGCAATATTCTAATTTGTTTGATGGGGAGGGTTATATTGAAAATATATTTCCTCTTGAATATCTTAAGATGCGTTCAGGGTTTGAAGAAATTTTTGAAGCCATAAGATTGACTCTCCAGTATAGGAATGACTATGTGCTTATAAGAGCCTTAAAAAAGCACTGCAAAAAGGTGTGTGTGTGTCTATGGACATTGACATCAAAGAAAAACTTTATGCTATCTCTCATTTTTGTGATCATGTGTAGCATCCGTCATTTAGCTCTATTGCAGGCTCAAAGGCAAAATTTCTCTATACCCCTGGTGTTCAAGCTTCAGGTGAAGCGGAAAGCTCCAAAGCTATGTCCTAGAGTTTACTTGCAAGGGGTTGTATTGATATTGAGGATCAAACAAAAAAGGAGATGGTTCCTTTTTCTAGGTATGATCTCTTTGCCAAAGAAACACTTCACGGTGGCCGAATTGCAGTGCAGGAAGGGAAAACTGAAGCACAGGATGAGAACTCATCGTGCACAGAGCGTATGGAGGAGTAATTGGGGCAATGCCTATGGGAATTTTTTTTCTTTTGGTAATCAATAATGCTGCTTCTTGCTAAAATAAATTTTGGCACAGATGGTTCATTTTGCAGAGGCTGGTTATTTTGAGAATTATGCCTCCTTAATTAATTTTTGTATCGAATATTTCATTTAGGAAAAAATGATAGATTGGTGGTACAGTAGCCAGTTAATTTTTTGCAAATTTTGTTATGGGTCCCCATCATGGGGTGAAATTGTAAAACTTTGTGGGACAATTTTGTAATCTTTTGAATGGCCTCGGGCCAAATATTTTGTAACGATATGGGCTATAATCAGAGATTTTCCTCCTAGTTCTTTCCTACCGGTATGCCCCTCGAACCAGGATGTACAAAAACTTTATTTTTATATCTATTAATATATTTTGCTTTTTAAAAAAAAATATTTAAAATTCAATAAGAAAATTAATTTTAATCTTTTAATTATTATTTGTAATTTTATAAAAAACCAAATAATTAAAATAAATTTCTAATTTAAATCTAAATAAAAAAAATAAAATAGAATAAACTAAATACAAAGTCAAAATATATATTAAAATAGAAAAGTAAAACCATTTTTTTAATTTTCTAGAGTTGAAATATTAATAAAAATATGTACATAAGAAATATAATTAATAGTCGACATCCCTTGTTTAGAGATTCTCATTCGTAGATGGACATAATGAGCTTTGTAAATTTCATATTAGATACGCCTTCGGTGTAAAATATAATTTGAATATAAAATAAATATTTAAGAAAAAATATTAATTTTGTCTTAAATTAATGCCTTAAACCAAGGCTTTATGTAGTACTGATATATGGTGTAAAATACTATCCCATGTAACTGATGAATAATTAATAATCAATACTGTCCAATTCATTTTATAGTATCAAACTTCTCAATCTTGGAATAAAGCGAATTCACATATTTTGAAATAGCATTAATCATTGAACTCACTTCCACCCATTAAAACCCACACCCTAATAAGATTTCTAGCAACACAACTTGAGGTTTCCAGTCATAAACAACTTGTGGGAGCCTCAATTAATATACCTAATCCATATTTAGTCTTTAGAAAGGATTATAATTTCCAACAAGATGCAGGGGAGACATGTTCGTTATAAACAATAAAGTCAATAAAGCCATCAGAAGGATGGAATAAGTTACATTTTCGCATACATGGAGATAAATAGAAAAAACTAATGATCTCTACAAAGACAATTATACAAACACAAAACTCAATGTGTAGGGTCCATAATGAGTACCATTTGAAATGAAAGTGTCTGCAAGATAGCCCTCAAAATGTAATTGGATTGTTTATATCATATTTTATTAGTGAAATTGACCACAATTGCTCTTTGATACATTTGGCATGCTAACACAACAGGAAAATCAAACTGGCTTCAAATCATAGTTAAAAACATTAACGATTCATTAACATAATGAGTAATAGAAGTTAAAGAATTTAAATGTTACATTTTTATAAAATATGTGAAGGCCTTAAGACTGCACTAAGAGGCAATGTCTTCCACACAATAGGTATTTTGGGTGCACCAAGCAACCTAGGCGACCAAATGGCTCGCTTAGGTAGGTGTCCCATGAGGGGGCTTAAGCTCTATGGATTATGATCAAATTCGAAAGAAAAAAGAATAGAGGAGTAGTAGTCATTTATTTAGTCATTTTTATTTGTCTAATATTAGTCATTTATTTAGTCATTTAGTTGTGATTTTACCCGATGACCAAGTTAATCACTTATAAATGACCAAATTAGTCATTTATTTGCCAAATTCTACTAGTGTTAGTCACATGACTAAAATTTTTAGTCACGTAGTTATTTATTTTCCAAATTCTACTAGTGATTCCACTTTGTAATTGTTATGTGAAGAACGAAGTCATTGTTTTGTGTTTTCTTGGTCGAATGATATTAATGTTTGCTGCATTTTGGAAAGTTAAGCATTCCCTGTGAGTGTAGACACTTAAAAATTTCTTGAATGATATCATGCACTCAAATCTAATATACTAACACCACTTCATCCTAAAACCCATCCTTTTTTCCTTTAATTGATTAAATTAGCCTAGTTATTTAATTAATTGCATCATTTTCATCTATTAATCTGATTAATCTAATTAGGTTAATTCATCCCCCTTTCATGCTAAATTTTCATCATTTTAAATTGGATAAATCAAAATATCTAATGTTAACACCTTAAATCCTCTCATTTAAATTAAATAATCTTAATTATTTAATTAAATGTCATTCTGACCCCTTTTTATTAAATAAGTTAATTATTTAATAAATATCCTAAATTCCCCTAATTTTCACAATTGACGCTTGGTTTTAATTATCAAATTACTAATTAAATCTAATCCTCCCACTTGCAAGGGAACATTTCAAGAGAATATTTCTCTTTTGCACATTCCTCCAAAAAGGGAATATTCTCATGGAATATTCCTTTTTTTAACAAAATTTCAACAAAGCTTCTTGTGCAATTTTTGAAAGTGTGTTTGTTTGGATGATTGTGAGCCCTTGATTAAATATCAACTTGCATCCTCAACCCTTGATAGGAATCCATGATCCATGCCTCCATCTTCCTTCCATTTTGACCGTTGATTAATTCTTTCAATATTGATTATCATTTTCATTTTACCTATTCTATAAATAGAGATTTCATGTATTGAATAGGCATCCATCTTTTAATTGTAAACTTATGCTGTTAAAATCACTCTCATTGTGCATCCATATTTTGTGTTTTAAAAGTGAATTTAGTTTAAATCTTGCATTATTAGCTTAGAGCATCCATTAATGGCTTCCATGGTAACTTAGTTGCATCCATTTAGTATATTTTGAAACTAGGGTTTTAATCTTTTGAATCTTGCATACATTTAGAATAAATTTTCATACACTCATATCAATCATATTAGCATTCATCATGTTAAAATAGATTCCATCATGTTTTATCACACATCTCTCATCAGTTTCATCGATTCTCTTCAATAGAATTGTTGAAACAAGCTCATTATCCAAGGGATTGGGAAAGGGTCGCCATTCCACATCAATGTGACACCACTCCTCCAATAGGATAAGTTTCAATGGCTTAGAATAGATATTTGTGAAGTTTTTTCATATTATAATATGTTAGTTTTAATGACTTCTTAGCTTAGTTTACATTGAATGATCCTATTGGGACTTATGCATAGTAGCTTAAGTACGCTTTGAACCCTTATGGATCAAGTGTAGTTAACCTATACTATGTTGTCAGTCACATTTTGGTGCTAGAAAGAGGGCATGAACTAATATTTTTGAAAAATTTCTCTTTAGGTTTTCATTTTTCTTGTGTTTGGATATTCAATGACACTATTGAAGATTCACTGATGCATCTTGGATGTGTCACCATACAACAACACACCTTAGTTCAACTTCAACGATGCATAATTAAATTTAACCACCGCCTATTTAAATAGTGATGCTAGATTTGTTTTTTTATCACATCATGAATTTTAATTTAGCGACGCATTTGATCTGGCGATGCTATTGACATCACTATTTACTATAGAGTGATGCATCCAATTTTTTAATACAGTGACACACTTTTGATATAGTGATGTGCTTGATGAAAATACAATGAAAAAATTAAATTCAACGTCGCTATTTACTGGTAAACAAAACTGAACTTGAATTTTGACATGTGTTTTAATTTTTTGATTTCATCTAATTGCTAACATTTCACTAACTTCTCATTTTTGTTTTTTAGGCTAACTGGTCTTGAAGGTTTGGCTAATAAAATTTGAAGTAAGGTAGCATATTATCATTTGATTATAATTGTAACAAGTGTTTCGACACTTATGGGGCAATTATAACCCATTTTATGATGCTTTATTTCATATTTTAGGACTAAACTATATTTCTTTTGGGTTTAAAATGAATGTTTAAATTGGTTAAAATTGAACCCTCACATCATTATGCTTGCTAGTTTAAAATTGAACAAAACAATCTACACACTTCATTTTCTGCTTAAAAAGAATTCATTATGTTTTTCAAAGTTAAAATGAACATGTGTCTAATTTTTTTACATATGCTTGTTGTGCATATCATCTTCCCTTGTGCTTTGTGTGATCTTGGGTGAAGAGAAACACACAAGTATACCTTTTCTTTATGGAAGCGTATGTCCTCTCCCCTTGTTCCTTTTGGAAATCTTGGGTGATGAAAATCATTTTATGCTTCAGAACATGTGTTACCTTTAGAGGGTCTACCTCCCAAATTTTGAGAAGGAATAACTCAAGAGGTAATTTCATTTTGGTCTATTATAGAAATAATTGGTTATGAATAAAGTCATTAACCATCTAGTGTTGTTGTCCTTTACTGACGAATGTCTCCCTTAGTATCCTTGTGATGCGTTAAAACCCTTAGATATTTCTAATGGCTAGGAGGCCTCTTAATTGAGTGAATCACCACATGTACATATCACTAGTTTATCCCAAAATCCCAAATTAAGAAACTTGTTTGTAGTGGCTTTCCATTTCCTCTGAAGTGTATTTTGAAGTAGTGCATTGGAATAGCATCATTCCAAGAAGTTACTTACCATGTTCAATTTTTGGTTGAGGCAATAAAGAAAATGGGGAAGGGACTCCTTTGCTTGGCATGTCAAGATATTACATTTCTTTGACATAGCCTATTTTTCCATTCCATCTTCTTAGATTAATTATCTCTTAGGGAATTATTGTAAGCCTACTAAGAAATACACACCTGAACTAGGATTTTTCATGCTTGTGAGTCAGTTTAATACTTTTCTTGTTTTCAAAACATTGCAAACAAAAATCAATTGTCTTTCTCAAAATTTCAAACCCTTTGGTCTAAGTATGGATACCCTTTGAAAAAACCTTGATATTGATGCTTGTCCTAAGGATTTCTATCCTTAGAGACTTCTAAATATTTTGGTTTACATCTCAATCCATACTTCCCAAAGTTAACCTAGGAAACTATGCCCCTAACTTCATCATTTTCACAAAATGGACCTTGTGAGAGGAATGATGTTTTTTACATAGACATTTAGTTTGAAACTTAATAAAGACAAGTGTTTGTGGCAAAAAGAAACTCATTTAAGTAAGATAAATTTACAAATCGAGCCCCACATGACCATTTGGCGTTTGATCACTCAGGTTGAACAACCAAACCTTATGCCCGCTATCATACAACCAAAATTTGAACTAATTGAAGGAGAAAAAATAGATATAATTAGTAGTTTTAGGAGCTTCACTTTTGAAACAATGGAAACACCAAGCTAGTTGAGAAACACAACAAACATCTTAGATGAACAAGAGGAAAACACTGATATTGTGGCCGGAAGGCCCATATTACCACCTCATGTGTGGCAATAAATATCCTCTTTTTTTCATAATATTGTTCTTATCTCCATGATCTCATGAAAAATTTAAATCCCCAAATGAAGGTCAACATTCCAACATTTCAAATGTAGACATCATAGTTAAAATTTTATCAGAAAGTGAGCCTTAAAAATTTACCGCAATCCAGACAACTTGATAAGAAAATTTTATTCTTGCTCTTTGTTGGGTGGCCCATATTTTTGTGTCCAAATTGTCCCTATCATTTCACTGTCATTTAAAACAACATTGGTCTTTTGGGTTGAAATTACTCCTAGGGTAAAGCATTTTTCTCACTACCTTGGTCTTGTAAAACAAATTTTTCATTCTAGGTCAAATTGGGTCAAACATTTCATTCACCCTTTATCATATTTCATCCTCACTTCACCAAACTTTGCAAACTTTTGAACTGACCAACACTTTGGACTTAGACATCTATCAACCCTAACTTAGCTACTTTTTATGTGAAATGAATCCTTTTACATGCACTTAGTTAAGCTAGTTATCATTTGTGGACTAGTTTATCTTGTAGGTCACAAGTCTACCTTAAAGATTCACAAGTTAATTAACATCTTTTACCCCAACATCAAACAATCAACCCAATAAGTCAAAAGTGTTGTTCAAAACTGTTTTCAAAGATCACCCTCCATATCATTTGTTGGAAAAACTAGGATAGACAACTGAGAGGGTGGGGGTGAATCAATTGTTACAGAATTTAAACTTATTTAAACTTTATCAACCTTTAATCTCATATCTGATAATTAACAGTGAAAGCATGAATCAACAACACATTAGAAACACACAACACCAAGATTTTTGCATGGAAACCCTATTAGGGGAAAAACCATAGTGGAGGTTAATCCATAATTTATACCCTATTAAAAGTATAAAAGAAATGAATAAGGAATGCACATGCATTCAGGCACACTTCCTAGAGCTCATTGCTCATAAGGGAAGGCTCACTACCTTACATAAAAATTTCATATTAAATCCATCTGATGAGGTTGAACTGAGAAAATAGCTTCTTCAAAAGCCTAATGACAACTCTGGTTAGGCACAAAAACACTTCTTCATAGTTTGCTCAAACTGCTTCACACTCTGCTCTGTAATTGAATGATCTGATCTTTATTCGCACATACTTCACATTCATTCATATCAAATGAAGAAAACAATCGCTCTTATATATCCACTTCATGAAATTACATCAACAACTCTGTCAGCCAAAGATAAATAATATATGAATACAAACTATCGGCCCAATACATGAACAAATCTCAATGTGTACCAACCTAAGTCGGTCACAACATAATGAAGACCTAAATCAACATCCTCGAACGTGCCAATCATTCAAAAATTAATCCACAAGGATCCACAACACACTACAACCACCATGTCGGCCAAGAACATGAAAACTTGAACACACAAAGGAAAAATCTTTGATCACGAGCATACCGATCAATGCGGACATACAACAATGATAGAGTATGATTTAGAAACATCAAGAAACACCACAGGAGCATACACAAAAATTCAAATTGCCAAAATCACATTCTCTTCTTCCAGAAACACCTGCTACAGTAACTGAATAACTGTAGGAACTCAGAAACTCATAACTTCCTCCAATCTAGATGTGCACCTCTAAAAATTCTGGAGGATATACTAGATAGGCTTAGAAATAAACCCTTTAATGCATGAATTTTGAATACCAACTTACAGAACTTTCCACCACTCTGATCTTCATAGCTTCACAGACTGTCTGCAAAATATTTATTATAATTTTCTCAATATCTTAAACATATATAGCCTTGATGGCACCAATTCTAATAGTGTTGAAATTAATGACAACCACAACATCCAAAAATCTCCCCCTTTGGCATTGATGGAAACACATGATGTGAAAAATACCGTCAACACAACTAGCTCTTCTCCTTCTTCTCATGTTGTTCTTCTCCCCCTTACATTACTCTTCTCCTCTTTTTGTTCTGCTCTTCTCCCCTATGGTTTTTTGCATTGCTCTTCTCCCCCTTTGACATCAATGGAAAAGGTACACAATCTCTAAACCACATATCTGAATCATCTAACTACTCCCCTTGAGTAGAAGCCACCATAACATCAATCTGAAACAAGATATGACTATAAGTGCACGGATTCATGCAAAGACTTGCATCTTAGTTCAGATTAGGAGGGGAAATCACCCCTAACTTGCCTATGAGATACTCAAAAGTATATTTAGGCAATGGTTAAGTGAAGATATCTGCAATTTTCTCCTTAGTGGGCACATACTCCAATCTAACTTCTTTATCACTCACTTTTTCTCTCAAAAAGTGATACTTGATAGATATATGTTTTGTCTTTGAACGTAGTACCAGATTCTTGGAAATTTTTATGGCACTTGTGTTATCACAAAATATAGAAATAGGCTCATCATACTCAATTCTGATATCTCTCGGCATTTGTTTCATCCATATTACTTGAGTACAATTGTTTGCAGCAGCAATATATTCTACCTCAATAGTAGATAAGGAAATGGAATTATGCTTTTTACTTAGCCAAGACACCTTCTTCCCCAAGAAGAATGCACCACCACTAGTACTTTCCTGTCATCCACATCTCCTGCCCAATCTACATTTGTAAAGGCATTCAAAGTTAGATCATCATCCTTAGGATACCATAGCCCAAAATCAACTGTCCCTTTCAAGTATCTAAAAATTATCTTTATTGCAGTCACATGTGATTCCTTCGGATCAGCTTGATATCTAGCAACCATACATACAACATTCATAATGTTTGGTCTGGTTTGAGTCAAATAGAGCAATCCACCAATCATTGAGTTGTACCTTGTTTGATTAGCTTTAGGATAATCATCATTTTGTGTTAACTTGCATCTGATTACCATGGGTGTACCTACAAGCTTTAAGTCTTCCACACCAAACATTTTTAGTAACTCTCTTACATATTTGGATTGAGATATAAAGATTTCATCATCAACTAAGTAATTTGCAATCCTAAAAATAATTTCAACTCTCTAATCATTGACATCACAAACTCACTTTTCATTTCATTAGCAAAATTCATGCATAAGTCATGATCACCTTCAAAAATAATGTCATCAACAAAGACTTCAATAATAAACTATTTATCTTGATCCACCTTAAAATATAGATTACTGTCAATAGTACCTTTATTGAATCCAAGCTTCAACAAATATTTATCCAATCTAGCATACAAGGCTCTAGGGGCTTGTTTGAGTCCATATAGTGCTTTCTTCAATCGACAAACCATGTCTCCTTCATCACTCAGTTGAAATCCATCTGGTTTCTCAACATTAACTTCTTCTAATTCACCATTCTGAAATGTTGAATTCACATCGATTTGATAGACTTTGTAATTCTTGAAAGAAGAATAAGAAAGAAACAACCTTATAGCTTCAATTCTAGCAACAAGGGCAAAGGTTTCTTCAAAATCAATACCTTACATGTGTGAGTACCCTTTACATACTAGTCTTGCTTTATTTCCGACCACTTCACCTTGTTCATTAAGCTTACTCTAAAAGACCCATTTGGTTCCAATCACATTTTTATCCTGAGGTTGGGGAACAAGAATCCATGTATCATTTTTCTCTATTTGCATCAGTTCTTCCTTCATTGCTTCCATCCAATATTCATATTTACATGCTTCATTGACATTTCTAGGCTCAATTTTGTAAATCAGACAATATTCTTCTACAATTTTTCATCTAGTCTACACACCTTTTTTCTTGTATCCTATAATCTAATTTTCAGAATGATTTAGCTTTACATACCTTGGGACTTTGGGAATCTCTCGAACTTCTGGTTCTTCTATTCTTTCCTTTGCAATTCCACAAGCTTCTCCTTCATGATTCTCTTGATTCACTAAAACAATTTGAACTTGATTTTGTGTCTGAGTAGTCTTTCCTTTCTCATTACTATCATGTTGGTCATCTAAATCATATCCACAGTATCTAGATGATCTATTAGTATCCTAATCAACTCTAACATTTGCACTTTCAACCATTTTCTTCAATCTTCTATTGTAGCACTGGTAGGCTTTGCTCTTAGTAGAGTAACCCAAAAAGATTCCTTCATCACTTCTAGAATCAAACTTGCCAATATCTTCATCTCTCTTGATATAACATCTACTTCCAAAGATTTTGAAATATTTAACAGTAGGCTTATAACCAAACCATAGCTCAAAAGGAGTCTTACCAGAATTGCCATTAACATTTACCCAATTGATTGTTTATACAGTAGTGCTTACAACTTCTCTATAGTAGATATGAGGAACATTACCTTCCAACATCATAGTTTTGGCAGCATCTAGGATTGTTTTTTTCTTTCTCTCAACAACTTCGTTCTGTTGAGGAGTCCAAGGAGCAGATAACTGTCTTTTGATTCCATTCTCTTCACAAAATGAATTAAACTCTCAGGAAGTGAACTCAACACCTTTGTCTGATCTTAAGCATTTAACCTTTAAACTTGTCTCATTCTCTTCCATAGCTTTGAAACATTTGAAATTTTCTAGTGCTTCATGTTTTTCTCTCAAGAAAGCAACCCATATCATCCTAGAGTAATCATCAATAAGCAACATAAAGTAACTTTCTTCTTGTAGACTTCTAATTCTGGATGGACCACATAGATCAGTATGTACCAGATCTAGTACTCCATTAGAATGATGTTGTTTTCTCTGAAAATAAATTTTAATGTGCTTTCCCATTTGACATTCCTTGCATATGGTGTTAGTAGGCTTTACTAACTTAGGTAGATCTTTGATTGCTTGAGTGGGGCTTACTTTGACAATGTTGTCAAAATTCACATGACACGGCCTCCTATACCATAACTAGCTTACATCAACTTGAGCAATTAAACAACTTTCACTAGCACCACTCAGGTGAAAAATGTTACCTCTTGTCTTTGTACCTGAAGCAATTACATTTTCAGAGCTTCCCAATATCTTGCATTTTCCATCTTTGAACTAAAGATTGTATCCATTGTCTACCATCTATCTAACACTCAACAAGTTATGCTTCAATCCTTCAACATAAAGAACATCATCAGTATTATATTTACCACCAAGAGAAATAGTGCCTCTACCATAAATCACAGCAGCATTGTTATCTCCAAATATTACAACACCACCGTCATATTTTTCCAAGCTTATAAACTTTCTTTTGTCACCATTCATATGATGTGAGCATCCACTTTCAATCACCCACTCATCCTTTTCATCAATTTTGGCTGTAAGAGCTTTCTCAATATTCTAATTGTTAGCAGATTCAATGGACACCGAACCATTTTCCTTGATAGCAATGAATACCCATCCATCTTCATTTCCATTTTTTTTATCAGATTCATCATTAGTAACACCTTCTTCAGCATAATAACATTTCTTTTGAAATCTAGACTTTTCAAGTTTTTACTTCAAAACTCTTTCAGGTCACCTTGATGCAAGATGACCTATCTTACTGCAAGATAAACATTTAATAGGCAGCTTTCCTTTATACATACCTTGTCCTTTGGCTTCTCTTTTCATAATCAATGCATCCAACTCTTCTAGCTCTCTTTCTTCATCTTCAATTAGTTTCATCTTATCTTCATATTTGAATGTCTAGAACTTTCTCTCAAATCATATCTCTATTGGCTTTTTTTGGATATAATAGCTTTAAATGCATATTCTATTTTAGGAGTAGACTCACCAAATTCACTCAACTCAAAGGCAGATAATTTACCAATCAACAGGTCTCTTGTCACATTTGTTACTGTCCTGAGCTCTTCAATAGCATGAGCTTTCATTTTGTAAGAAGTAGGCACTGATCTGAGCACTTTAGCCACAATCTTAACTTCTTCCAAAATTCCATCGACACATCTAATACCCATCACTAGTTCATTTACCTTTTGCATGAAAGCAATAATGTTTTCATCTTCACTCATCTTCATTTTTTCCCATTTTCCTTTTAGACTTTATAGCTTGGAAACTTTGACTTATGCATCTACTTCATACAATATCTCCATCTTGTCCAGATCTCATGTGTTATTTTAGACCTATCACATTTGTCATCTCTGAATTTGTCAAAGCACTCAATAATGCTTCTATAGCCCTGATATTAGTTTCAGCTTCTTTGATCTCATCAAGAGTAGAGGGGCCATTTTGAGGAATAGTATATGTGTTCTTTGTAATCTTCTAGAAGGGTTCACCAATGCACTTCAAATGACACTCTATTCTAACCTTCCATAGAGATTAATTTGTACCATCAAATCTAGGACTGTCCTTCTTGTATGATGCGATCTCGGATCACCTCAAGCTATTAAAATTCTTTAGAGGAACCTGCTCTGCTACCAATTGTTGGAAAAACAAGGATGGACAACTAAGAGGGGGGGTGAATTAGTTGTTATAGAATTTAAACATATTTAAACTTTATCAACCTTTAATCTCATATCTGATAATAAACAATGAAAGTATGAATCAACAACACATCAGAAACACACAAAACCAAGATTTTTGCGTGGAAACCCTATTAGGGGAAAAACCATAGTGGAGGTTAATCCATAATTTATACCATGTTAAAAGTATAAAATAAATGAATAAGGAATGCACATGCATTCAGGCACACTGCCTAGCGCTCACTACTCATAAGGGAAGGCTCACTGCCTTACATAAAAATTTCATATTAAATCCATCTGATGAGGTTGAACTAAGAAATTAGCTTCTTCAAAAGCCCGATGATAGTTCCAGTTAGGCACAGAAACACGTCTTCACACTTTTCTCAAACTCCTTCACACTTTGCTCTATAATTGAATGATCTAATCATTATCCGCACATTTCTTGCACATACTTTGCATTCATTCATATCAAATGAAGAAAACAATCGCTCTTATATATCTGCTTCATGAAATTACATCAACAACTCTGTCAGTTAGAGATAAATAATATATGAATACAAACTGTCATCCCAATACATGAACAAATATCAATGTGTACCAACCTAAGTCAATCACAACATAATGAAGACCTAAATCAACATCCTCAAATGTGCCAAGCATTCAAAAATTAATCCACAAGGATCTACAACACGCTACAACCACCATGTCGGCCAAGAACATGAAAACTTGAACACACAAAGGAAAAATCTTTGATCACGAGCACACCGATCAATGCGGATGTACAAAAATGATAGAGTATGATTTAGAAACATCAACGAACACTACAGAAGCATACACAACAATTCAAATTGCCAGAATCACATTCTCTTCTTCTAGAAACACTTGCTACAGTAATAGAATAACTATAGGAACTCAAAAACTCATAACTTGCCACTATCTTGATGCGCACCTCTGAAACTTCCATAGGATATACTAGATAGGCTTAGAAACAAACCCTAATACGTAACTTCTAAATACCAACTTACAAAACTTTCCACCACTCTAATCTTCACAGCTTCACAAACTGCCTGCAACATATTTATTATAATTTTCTAAATATCTTTGACATATATAGCCTTGAAGGCACCAATGCTAATAGTGTTGACATCAATGACAACCACATATCAGCAGCACAACCACATCATCCAACATCATTCACATTTTTCATCTCCCATTGTCACCATTGCTCCAAAATGACTTAGAGAGTCCCTTTTACCAAGATTTGAGTCAGCTATAGAGTTTAAACATTACAAATCTTAACATAACTCTCCCATAGGTGACCCAAAATTTATGGCAAAGACAAGATCACAACACAAGAGAATCATGGAAAAAACCAAAGTCACATTCACTTCAAGTGATATCAATCCTCAATAATTTGATCCAAGAAGTCATTTTACCCCATCGCAACAACCCTCATCTACATCAGGCCCATATGAGATAGAAGACGTCACGAACAACCCATTTGGACTTACTAAGGAAGAAATCATGGAGTACAAACAAGAAAATCAAGCCTTAGAAAACATAGATACAATCCCCCCATTATTTTCAACACAAGGCTTGACACAAGGCTTGAATTCATCCACACTTCCATCAACACCATCACTAGGGTCAAATCAAACACTAATTCTTAGTCTTGTAACTAGCCTTGCTAAGGACTTTGGTCATACTCTACCTTTGGAAAGCAACACATTTGTGGGTACTTTAAACACCAATCCACCCTAAAACACCACTTGGACACCTACCTTTGGTGCTCCTACTATTCCTAAACACCCCCTACATCAACATAAACCACTTACACTTCATGAATCCATGACAACCTCAACATATCTAGGGCACCCATCTTCATCTATCCCCACAAGTACCACAAGTGTTCCCAACATCATGCAAGTTAGTATGGATCAAAAAGGGCATGTTAACACCCTCATGCAAAATTAAGCCTTAACACAAATAGGGACATCTTTATTCAACCACCCAATTGGTTCATCTATACCATTGGTTTCACAAAACACATCTATCCCATCCATCATCAACCCAAATTAAAAGAACACCTTGGTTATGAATCCTATCAACCAAGGTGATACCTTGGTCACACCTCAAATACAACAATGGAACCCCCTACCCATTGGTCAAGGGAACCCTTTCAATCAATTGCAAGGTCTGAATGTGCCATTACCATCACAATACCAAATGGCACCATCATCATCTTTCCCATTGGTCCCCCATGTCATGCAAAATCAAACGGGACCTCAATCTTACATTCCTCCATCCCAATCCACCATTTTACAAGGAATGATAAACCAAGGGAACTCCCAACCTCTCATCAACAACCCACACTAGTAGAATTTGACAAATAAATGACTACGTGATTAAAAAATTTAGTCATAACAACTAAAAATGACTAAATTCTACTATTTTTTTGCATCTCAACTATAAATGAGTAAATAAATAACTAACTTGGTTGTCCACTAAAAAATTATTAAGTCATACAAATAAAAATGACTAAAAAATTAGTCACACAAATAAAAGTGGGTAATTAAAAAATTATTTTGAATTAAAAAATTATTGGTGGGATGCTAATATTTTGAGAAATTATTGGCAAGATACAAATATTTCCTTTGTTGTCATTTTGTTAGTTTGAGAGTCAAGAGCCTCACAAAGGAATGTCGAATGAGTTTTCCATGTATGAAGAGGATTAGGGTTTGAAGCTCGAGCCTTTTTGTAGACACTTGATGGAGAATAGAGGACTTCTTCCCATATTTTGGTGTTTTTTGAGCTTATATTGAGAAGCCCCATAAAGCTTACTAATGTGAGGGTTTTTGTTTAAAATTTCATGTAAGGGTTTCTTTCTAGACATTTTTCTTTTCATGCTCCCATATTTCTACATCCTCCAATACATTCAAATATAAACTGATTGGGTCTGAAACAACCTTTATCTGTTTCTAATTTTATCCAGGTAGTACAATTAAAGTTTACCCTCAATTATTTTTTCTTGGTGCTCTATATTTGATCTACTGAATATATTAGATAAGATTTGCGTTTTTGTCATTTAAATAAGATTATTTAGGGATAAGATTATTAGATAACATCTATCTTCCTTAGCTCACATGATAGTTGGCTTGCCACCTCTATTGCATACTTGCACAATGGTACCATATTGCTAGATGTGACTTTACATGCCTGGGAATTCTCCAAATGTAGGAAAATTTGGATCAATCCACCACCCGAGTTCCCTTTCTATCTACAAATGGTAAATTCTCATGTGCAATGCTTACTAGGTATAATTATATAGGTCATAGATTTAAGCCTAATGTATTTGTACAATGCTCATGCGTGGAATAGAAAACAAGGTTATAGATTTAAGTTTGATCTATTTTGTACGTTTTATTCATTAAATTTACTGTGCAGATGTTTGATGCATCATAATATAATTGAAGATGCCTTCTTTTTGAGAAAAAATAAATTCTGATCATGGCTTAACTTAGAAACCTTGAGGAAAAATATAATTGAAAAGACAATAGATCCATATTTCCTTTCTTGTTGATTTTTATCATGTATTCCAATACTCCTAGCTTCACTGTTAAGTAGAAGTGTCACTTAGGTTTTCAATTCTAAGCTAAATATATAACAATAATAATACTATATAGTAGGTGATGTTCAATCTTCATAAATTCTCCATGATATTGATGTCTGAGTTAATTTGAATCAAGGAAAAACATAGGTGTTGAGAATAATAATTTTACTATGAACCCTAATTTCAAACCTACACATAAGCAACAAACAAACATAATATTAGATCAATGTGCAAGGTGAAACAAGGATTCCCCATGAAATCCGTTTACTAAACTTTTGATAGAAAGGAAATGAAGAACAAATGCAATAACCAAATTAAATCTATCTAAACTAAGCAAACTCTTGATCCCATGGGGGAATTGGCACCAATTGATGTGTCGAAATTGGCCCTTTCCCAACTCCTTAGTTGCAAATGTTGATGATGTGTGGATAGTTCAATATTCTTGATGAGATTTTAGCATAACCTAGCTATGGAATTGTGAAAATGATGAACATATGCACAAAATTGGCTCTCAATGTCAAGAGATTAACTTTGCTTGAGATTGTAGATGTTGAATGAGAGGAATAACATTTCATTTATATATTTCCAAAATGGAAGAGAGAGTGAAATTGAGCAATGTGGGATCATTCAACATCCAATGGCCAACTGCCACTTGTCAAGATGTGAATGGCTGATGGTTGTGCACATTTTGGCCATTTGAAGTGCCAATAAATGCAATTACGTGGAATTTGAATTTGAGGAAATGACATGTGAGAGGGAAAAAGGAATGAAATAAATGCCACTTGGCTCAATGCACAAGGACATGTAAGAGGATTGAATGCTTTGTTGGAATTACCCATCCACTTGGACTTTTGAATTCAAACTTGAGGGAATATTCCCTTTTTTATGCCATGTGAGGGAAAATAGAGATTTAATAAATGAATTAAATCTATTTTCATGTGCAAGTTGTATTCTCTAGAGGATTTTAGTGATAGGGATTAACTTAATCAAGATTTGATTAATTTAATGAGAGGTTAGGTGATTTGACCATTTTGACTTAGATTTTAGGATTGATTTAAATCAAAATGAGAGGAAAGATTAATTAAATAAATTTTTTTGATTTATTTAACTAAAAGGGGAAATGTTAGATTAAATTAAATAAGGTTTAATATATTCAAATTTAATAAGAAGACTTTAGAGACTTTAATCAAACAAAATGATTTATTTAAATAAATCGAGATATAAGGTTAATTAAATTAAATTGATTAATTTAATCGACAGAGGAGAAAGACTTAATCAAATAAATAATGATTTATTTAATTAAGAGACAGAAAGTGATGATAATCTGAGAGTGTGATTCTGGAAGAAATGTTGTTAGTAGTTGAGATCAAGTGCATCGAATCGAAACTGTATATTTTCCATGTCTACATTTTTCCCCTCTTTGAAGCAATGTATTTGCTGCATTGATTCAAACAATAAACTGTTGTGATCAAAGTTCAAAATTTTCTTGATTTTCCAAATGCTCCATTGCTGCCCCAGCAGAAGGATTATGCCGGTATACTGCCCCCTCGAGAGATCGAGCAGAAATGTTAAATTTTCCAATCGAGATCACAATAAAATGTGAGAGGAGTGGTTCTATTGATCAAAGGACGAAAGATGATTCTTTTATCTAGACAATTCTAGTGATGTATAGATAGTCATTGGCCATGGGTAGCCTCGTGTATATTTTGATACAACACACCAACTTTAGATAGAAGTGTTAGTAAAGATAGAAGAATAAGAAAAATAAGATGGATGGAAGGAGGATCCAACAAGCCTATGCTATGAATGATGATGATTTGCTTACCAGGATTTGGGATTTTCAAAGGGCCAATTGCTTTATGTTTGATAACACACATAGGTGTGATGCATCAAGGTATAAAGAACCAGGATGGCATTGTACCTAGTGTGATGGACTTTGACTCGACAATCATATAGGAGTATTCTTGTTCACACTTGACATACGGAAACCTTGCTAGGGCGGACCTAACAAAGCAAGTATTTGCCAAGTTATTTTACAAGACCATCCAACAAGAATAGCAGATAAAAAAGATAATGATCATTGCCCCATCCCTTTCTCTCTAAACCTATTTTGTTTAGGCATCATTGAGAGGTCCTTGGAATGAGCGCAAAATAAGATAAGTCAAAAAGACCAAATAAATTAAACAAACAAGCTAATGTTCTTCATACCGCTAGCCAAGACTAAACTACTATGGGGTACCTAATGCTTATGTCCATTATGGGAAGGATACATCCTAGGACATGTTGTGATCTGTGTTTTGATGAGATTGATTGGATGATAAGATATTAATATCCCAAGTTGATCAACTTGCTTGCTTACTGACTTAGACCTTTGAGACTCTGATGATTAGGGTGTTCACTTTTGAACCTGCCAGATTTGCTTTCAACTGACTCACCAAAGGATGATGGTGATGGCTGATTTTATTATGAGTGATGATAATCACGGGTGAAAGTGAGATGAGATGAAAGCACCATTTTGGATTTTCAAATATTTTGAGGTTGTTTTTGGAATTTTTGAAGTATCTTACAAATGTTTTGGTATTTTCGAGATTTGTGAATGTTTTTGGATTTTGTGTCTCGGGGGCTAATCAAGGATGGCCTTGCCCACGTTTAAGCTCAAAGACAACGTAGTTCAAATGACAATTGACTTGACTGTTGATGAGATAGAAGGGTAAACGGACTGCCATTGTGATAGACGCCTAAAGGACTGACCTAGAATGTGAAATAGATGGGAAAACGGATCTTCAATGCGACGAATGCCTAAAGGAATGACCTAGATGTCTCAGGGGATGATCAAAGATCAATCTTGCCTACGTTCAAGCTTAGAGACGACATAGTTCGGCTGACATGACTCTTTTTTTGATATTTTTTGAATTTTGAGATGTTTTGGATTTTGAATGATTTGAATGTTTTGGATATGGATATGTGTTGATATTAGTGCTCTATTTTGGGATTTTGTTGAAAACCAAGATTAATGTTGATCGATTGGATTGATGGATTGATAGTTTGACTAAGCATGTTAAGTCAAACAAAAGTGATAATGCACTTGTAAACTCTAGGAAGTTGTGTTATCCTAGAGTAAACTCGTACACGAGAGGGTAGTTTGACTAAGTGTGTTAAGTCAAACAAGTTGATGATGGATTGGATAATTTGACTAAGTGTGTTAAGTCAACTAAGATGATAATGAACTTATAAACTCTAGGAAGTTGTGTTATCCTTGAGTAAACTCGTGCACAAGAGGGTGGTTTGACTAAGTGTGTTAAGTCAAACAAGGTGATAATTGATTGGATTTGATTGATCAAGATTGATGAAGCTTGTTTTGGAACAAAATTGTTTTGATGATTTAATGTGACGTTGAAGCACAAGTTAGATGCAACTGATATGGATTGTTGGATTGATGTTCGACAAAAGATAAAGCTTGATAAGGAACATCGTCTTGTCAAAATATGTCATGGGCTAGTGATTCGGATTCATGCTCACAAATGCTTTGACCAATTTGATTTCATGTTTTCCAATGTTTGGATTATCACATAAGTTGGATGATATATATCAAGATTTATTCTCAAAGAAGATGCAAATATCTGCCCCTAGTGTCTAGCAATGTTTGAATGGCCATGGGTAGATTCTTGGATAGATGGATGGATGGATGGGTATGGTAAGCATGCAAAGGATTCCAAGGATTATCTTGCGATAAGATAAGGGGTTTGAATAGAGGAATGCTCATTCAGATAATGCTTCAAGGCTCAGACAACATTGGGTAAGATAGGATCAATGAAAATGACCCATGTCAAGATGTTTACCATAAACAAGTGTAAACTGTGCTCCAAAATTTCATCAAGATTAAGATAACTTGGAGTATGGATGCAGATGGATAAATGGTTCCTAGATAAATAGATTTATTATGGATGGAATGTTGGCTTTATTATGGAAGTGATAAGAATATTTCTCCTGAAATGGCACATGTAGATGCTCGATTCCACACATGATGCCTAGTTTCCAGGTTTTCCTCATGGTACTTGTCCAAAGTGCCACTAAAATGGTTTTCGCTAGAAGACAATTTTTATTTTTACTATTTTCAATCCTTTTTCTTTTTTTTCTTTTTATATTTTGTATGATTTTTTTGTATTTTTTGAGATATTTTTAAGCTCATGTTGAACCACCTGGTAGTGTTGATGTATATTCTTCTATCATAATGTTCCATCAATATCCTATTTGAAGAATTTTCCTTGCCAAGATATGTGCACTTGAATACAACTTTTGAGATTCCTGATCTACTTTTCTGATACCAGAGTTAACTTTGTCTTTGTGCGCACATCGTGATAGAGTGCCTTCTGAATCCTTATGATGAAGGGTCATTGCCAACACATGGTCAATGTGAGGATTGGATATCATGCATGGAGGCATGGATGGAATGTGTTTAGGAATAAAATATGGATTGGTTGACCGTTTGGAACCTTTGACTCTCCAAACATGGGAAGATGAGCAATGATGGGTGGATACAAAAGTGTGCATGGAATTAGGACCAACTGCTTGATATAATTTGTATTTTTCTTGAGAAGCCTGATTTTTCCTTTGTGGACATTTTTGATGGATACTTTTGCCTTTTTTATTTTTCCCCATAGTTTCTTTGACTAATGGAGTATGATAGGGATCATCTTTCTTTGTATTTTTTGGTATCCATATGTATTTGATTTGTCCTATATGATTCTTAGATTCTTTTTTTTTATAACAGTCTTTGTGCTTTGATTCAAAACCTTCTTTTGATGTTGGTGCCAATTCATGGATGGGGTGATGGGTGGATGAAGATTCGTGATGTGGCGGGTTGTAGTATTGGCATTGGTTTTATCATAAGGATCCTTCGTGCCCCCTATGTTGACATTTTCTTGAGATGAAGTTGCCCCCGGTATGGTGATAATAGCACCTTTGTTCTTTGATTCTCCTTGTTTTGAGATGTCTTGTTCAAAATTCATTCTCTGACAAATGACCACTGTAGATGACGGTATTTTGATTTGTTGCTCTGCTGACTCTAGAATATCCTATTCTATCTGACCTATTTCCTTGAGTGGATAATGTTGGATATCTTCATACATGATGCCCTCAGTCTATATTTGGGATATATCTAATATGATGTTGACAACTCAGTTTGATTGTAGGAATCAATAACCTGCTCTTTTTGTGTAATAATGTCAGGAGTAAAGGAATCTTGTTCTAAATGAAGATCATCTACGTATCCATCCAAGGAAAGCATCTCATGGGTAGGAGGAGTATGTTCTATGTGGATGTGATCATCTTGTATAGATAAGAGGGTGTCCATTATATCATTGTAGTAGCTTGGAGATACAAATTCTTGATCTTGAATGATTTCAGAATTGTTTTCAACATGCTTTGGATCAAGTTTTTGACATGGGTCAGTTTCAAAGAATGGATTGTTCACAAAGGGTTCTTGGAAATCATCATAAGGCATGGGAAGTGGCTCAATATCCTCTTGATCTTTGAGTGGACTTGGATCAAATGGTGAGTTGAGGATTTTTTCAATATCTATAACCATGAGGTCAAAGGATGTCAATATGTCTTGGAAAGGTCCATTGCTAGACTTCGGTGAAAGATGTTGATCATGCTTTGGAATAAATTCTTGAGATATTTCCTCTAACTCATTAGGTGATGTAGAGACATTTTTAACATGATCATTGGTTGAAGGATCTTGATCATCATTTTCAATGATTGTGGTGGGAATATGTTTCAAGCTTTGCTGAGCGAGTGGGGCTTGTTGATATGTCTTCATTTGTTGTGCCAAACATTCCTTTTTTTGGTATTGTTGCTAATGTGCCAATAAAGGTTGTTGTTGGGCTAGTAATTAGGCCACTTCCTATTGTGCTTGATACTGTTGTAGGCCTTGTTGAAAAAAATTGATCGAGTTGCTTGCAATTGTGCATGGTATTGAGCGTGGGCTTGAGCATGCATTTGTTGGACTGCTTGCAATGTGTACTGGATGAATTTTCCATTTTGTGTTTTAGCCTTGTTGCAAAAGTGAACCCCTAAGGTGTTTAGGACCAATGATGAGATGAAGGATGAAAGGGTGAGGGGTATGGGTGTTTGAACTTCTAGGAACTTTTGATCAATGCTAGACTTGAGGACTTGATTTGATTTGATTTGATTGATTGATAATGAACTTGTAGACTCTAGGAAATTGTGTTATCCTAGGGTAAACTCACACATGAAAGGATAGTTTGACTAAGTGTGTTAAGGCAACCAAGATAATGGTGAACTTGTAAACCCTAGGAAGTTGTGTTATCCTAGGGAAAACTCACATAAGAGAATGAATTGGCTAAGTCTGTTAAGCCAATCAAGGTGATCATGAACTAGTAGACCTCGAGAAGTTACGTTATCCTAGAGGAAAATTTGTTCAGGAGGAGTGATAATTTGAATAGGTGTGTTAAGTCAAACAAGGTGATGCTGATTTTTCCTAAAATTCTAGCATAAGTGATGTTTTCAAAGTTCCAAAAGTTTCTGGTGAAATGGGATTTTGATAAATGTTTGGATGGGGTGAAGTGTTTGACTTGATCCTAGATGACCCTACAAGGACCTGTTTACAAGACCAAGGTAATGAAGAACATGCTTTTCCCTTAAAGTGGTTCAAACCAAAAGACCAATGTTGGCATGAAAACCCAATGACTCAAAAGGGACCAAGCACATGTGTGGTTCAATTATCTATTATCTTGCTTAGGTTTGGTTCTTTTTACCATAAACACTTTCTTGATTATGTTTCAAACTGAATGTCCAATGTCCCAATTTTATTTCATCCCACAAAGTGCATTATGTTGAAATCAAGGAATTCAAGGCAAAGGTTTCCTAGTGTTGACTTTGGTGAAAACAAATAACGATTAAACCCAAGTACTTAGAAACCTCTAAGGATAGAATCCCTAGGGCTAGCAAGAGCACTTGGATTTGTCAAGGATATTTTTTTCCCCAAAAGGGTTTGAAATTTTGGAGCTTTTGTGAATGTTTGTTTTCAATTGTTTTAAAACCAAGCAAGGTGTTTTGATTTCAATAACATGCACAACCCTAGGCTAAAAGGACAGTATTTGTTGGGTTCCCACTTAGATAAATCCAGCTAGGCATATTCAGTGTGGATGATTAGATGCTTGACCACACAGGCTCCCCCTTATAGTGCACTCACTTCTCAGGTCAATCAAGCATCAATACCCATGAATCTCCCATGGCATACTTTTTATCTCTACAATACAACTGCATGTATACATGGGGCGGCTTCAAAGGACATGACCTTTTGCACCAACAAATAGATAGGATTTTGGCCTTTGCTAAACAAGAGGTTTTAATGCGGGCATTCCGTTCATGGGGGACTATCCAGTATGGTGAGAGACCATTTCTATCCTTCTCATCAAAATAATCCTCGTGATATTGGCCTTTGTTCTAATATCCACACTTATATCCCAAGTGGAAGTCGCTTGGCTTTAGCATGTTCCCAGTTGGGTTGTTCCATTGGGTGATTACTTTTTTCCCACAAGGCAGGCCCACTAAGATAAATAATAGCGAGCTAGCATATCCTGTAGTTCAATCAACCTTCATCAAAAAATAAAGGGAGAACACTTGCAATATATCATGCTCACACTCGAATGTTTGGTTCAATTTTAATTCCAAAAAAATGAAATGTGGAGGCAATTATTTTATTCAACTTAAGATTATCAAAAGAAATTTTGATTCTCAAGATTGTCGTGAGGTGCGAGAGAAGTGCATACGCCCTTTTGATGATATTATCTTGAATAAATAATTACAAAACAAAATATCACTTGTTCATTTTAAACCCTCAAAGCAAAATGAATTCTTTTTAAAGCACCAATTCAAATGTGGAAGTTGCCTTGTTCAATTTTTAAACCTCAACCAAATCTAGTAAGATTGTTTCTAATGTTCTTTTTAAATCCCTTTGTAAACTTTTGAAAAAGAAATTTGTGTTGTTCTTTTTAAAGCCCAAAGAAAAATTAGTGTTTTCTAAAGCATGAAAGGTAACAAATCCTTTGAAAGAGATTAAGAATTCTCTAAAGTGTTAAACACCACTATAGTGTTCAAAAACACTTAGTATGAGAGGGGGATGATGCCATTATGTAACCTTCCATTTTTCCTTCTTTCTTGTCCTAACCTGCAAGATGATAAAAACTAGAGAGTACAAGAACAACAAACAGGTCAATAGTTCAAAAATCTAAAAAACCAAAAAAAAGGCACATGTTAAAAACATAAATTTGAATTTCTGACTGTTTTTCAGTGACGCAGTTAGTGAGTGCGGTGCAGTTTGGAATAGATGTGGTGCTATATAGTGCTGCACTTTTTACTGAGTGTGACACTCTGCAAAAATAGAGAGCGTGGGTGCGGCGGAGTTTGGCACGTGGCATAGTTTGCAACTTGGAAATCTGTGGCAGAGTTTTCAAAATTTGAATGTTTTAACGCGGGAAAGAAGGTGCGGTGTTGTTTAAGAAAAGTGTGGTGCAGTATAGCACCGTGCCTCTGAAGGTGGTGCAATACAGTGCCATGAGATTGGGTGTGGCATAGTTTGGACTCACAAATCCTTGACAAAGTTTGAAACTTTAAAAAATCTGGCATAGGAAACAAGTGTGGCGCGGTTTGGATTTAGAGTCATGTGATATAGCGTCACACCTTTGAAAGTGGTGCAATATAACATCACGCCTTTGAAAGCAATGCAATATAGAGTCATGGGCTTGTGTACGGTGTAGTTTCCTGGGACTTGCAAAAGAAACAGAAAAGCACATAATTTTTTCAAAAAAACGTGATTGGAACTTGAAATTCACCCTCCTTCTAGTGCCAAAATGTGAACCCTAATTTCAAACCTGCACATAACCAGCAAACAAACATAATATTAGATCAATATGAAAGGTGAAACAAGGATTACCCATGAAATCCATTTACTAAACTTACATAGAAAGGAAATGAAGAACAAATGCAATAACCAAATTAAATCTATCTAAACTAAGCAAACTCTTGATCCCATGGGGGAATTGGTGCCAATTGATGTGTCGAAATTGGCCCTTTCCCAACTCCTTAGTTGCAAATTTTGATGATGTGTGGATAGTTCAATATCCTTAATGATATTTTAGCATAACCTAGCTATGGAATTGTGAAAATGATGAACATATGGAATGAAATGCATAAAATTGGCTCTCAATGTCAAGAGATTTACTTTGCATGAGATTGTAGATGTTGAATAAGAGGAATAACCTTTCATTTATATATTTCCAAAATGGAAGAGAGAGTGAAATTGAGCAATGTGGGATCATTCAACATCCAATGGCCAACTGCCACTTGTCAAGATGTGAATGGTTGATGGTTGTGCACATTTTGGCCAAAGTGTCGATAAATGCAATTAGGTGGAATTTGAATTTGAGGAAATGACATGTGAGAGGGAAAAAGGAATGAAATAAATGCCACTTGGCTCAATGCACAAGGACATGTAAGAGGAGTGAATTCTTTATTGGAAGTACCCATCCACTTGGACTTTTTGAATTCAGACTTGAGGGAATATTCCCTTTTTTATGCCATGTGAGGGAAAATAGAGATTTAATAAATGAATTAAATCTATTTTCATGTGCAAGTTGTATTCTCTAGAGGATTTTAGTGATAGGGATTAACTTAATCAAGATTTGATTAATTTAATGAGAGGTTAGGTGATTTGACCATTTTGACTTAGATTTTAGGATTGATTTAAATCAAAATGAGAGGAAAGATTAATTAAATAAATGTTTTTGATTTATTTAACTAAAAGGGGAAATGTTAGATTAAATTAAATAAGGTTTAATTTATTCAAATTTTAAAAAGAAGACTTTAGAGACTTTAATCAAACAAAATGATTTACTTAATTAAACTGAGATATAAGGTTAATTAAATTAAATTGATTAATTTAATCGACGGAGGATAAAGGCTTAATCAAATAAATAATGATTTATTTAATTAAGAGACAAAAGGTGATGATAATCTGAGAGTGTGATTCTGGAAGAAATGTTGTTAGTAGTCAGGATCAAGTGCACCGAATCGAATCTGTATATTTTTCATGTCTACAATTACTAAGATTTACTGTCTTGTATTTGGATTCTTTCAATTGCCAAGACTTGGGATAAATCCATAGTTTATTACATTCACTCATGTTACTATGGAATCAAACAAGTACATTTGTGTACAAGAAATTGCTCTTGCGAACATTGTTGTGATCATTGACATGAATAATCATGTGCTTGTGATGATGAGACCTATTACAGAAAATTCAACTCTAATGAATCCCAATAGTATAATTATTGCATTGAAAGGTTTTGTTGGATTCTACACTTCTTTAAGCATCTTTTTTAATTTTACAATTTTTTACATTACCACTGAAGTAGATTTTGTGGATTATCCTTTTATTTGTTACATTACCACTGAAGTAGATTATGTGAATTCTTCATCTACTCCCCTATTTTTTAAATTCCCTAAGATGCTTTGGGTCACCCCAAGACCATCTCCATCATTGAAGACTAATTATTGGCATCGAAATTGTCATGGAAATGAATTTTAGGTTTTTGACAACTTTTGACTGAAAGTGAAAACAGTTGTTTCTCTAATAGTATCTCATTCTGATTTATGGATCAACACTGATAAGGCCCATCCTAGAGATGCATTACAAAGAAATTAGACTTTTTACAACTTTATTCTACTTCATTTAGTATGGAATTTTATGTGTTCATATTGATATCCAAATGCGCCTTTCAACAACAACGTCATGGTTCATTATGTATCAAGAGTTTAGTATAGATCAAAGCATATTCCTATTTGATTTATATATGATATAATATTTTTTTTATAATGATACAATCATCATTTAAATTGTTTTTGAGGTAAATGCATTTAAATTTTGAAGCAATTAGTATCCAAGTCTAATTCTTTAGATTAGTATCTTTTGGCTTGCAAAAGTGATTTTAAGGTTGTATGTTATGGAATTGAGGCTTTTCTTTCTTCTTTTTCTGCACTCATATCCACTTGTAAGGCAACAAATATTTTTCCTTTCAAAGGGGGAAAAAAACATGTAGAATTTCTTATATGCTTCATCCATAAAAACCACCACACAAGGAATTTCTGTTGGAAAATTGATGTAGAAAAGAGGAGACATAAAATACAGCCTTGAAAGGTGCATGTAAACCTCTCCCTATGCTTTAGGTGGCCATCAATCCATCCCTTCCTAATGTTATGGAAGTGATGAAATCAAGAGTTTGAAAGAAGGAAATTGATAATTGAATTAAATTTACTAGGCTATTTTCCTCCATGTCCATTCATAGATTTGGCCTTGCTCATTGCTATTGTTGTGTTTTCCAAATTTCCCTTCCCTACAAAGAACTACAACCATTTAAAATTGATACATTTATCCCCAACAATGGCAGAAAAATGATGAGAAAAATCCCACCATTCATTCCTGGAACCTCCTTGAAAGTGTCATTAGTAACCACAAATTTTGATTAAGGAAATGAAGTGCAGTGTACACTCAATTTATTGAATGGTGAACATACAAGAAAAACAAATGCACAAATCAAATTATTCATGGAAAAGGGAAACAATAATCTAGGAAAGCAAACAAACTAGTCTACAATAGTTGTTTCTTTCCTTTGTGCTAGTATGGCGATCCTCCTCTTGGTAGTCCAATCTAGATGCATTTCAAGGAGGAAGAGAACCACCCTTCACATTGCTTTTGATTTGATAAACTCTCGTTGGCTTATGTTTCCTGAAACTGGAAAATTCAATTTGGGAGAGATGACTTAATTTGCATACACTAGTACTCCTATGGAACTTATTTCATTTGGACCCACAACTACCTTAGAAAATACTACACCTAATCATGCTAAAAAACATTTGATTATTGTGTTAGGTGGATATTCTCCAAGCCATTTTATTGTGGCCTTCAAATCTGATTACGCGAATAGTCACTCTAAAAACTAATTAAATATGCTCCAATTAAGAACCTATTATTATATTGAATTTATTACATTATGATTATTTATTGAACGTGTATAGATATGTCCAAATGTAGACAATAATAAAAAGGTGCCTTGGCTGATTTTATGTGTCCTTTTTTTATTTACATCACCTGAAGATTGGAGTTACAAGGAAAATCTCACCCTACATATGCAAAGAAAGAAAGTACCCAGTCTTGTGCTCCCATTGGAAAATATTTTATGGTGTATTCTTCTTTAATCTGGGAGAGGCAACACAATATACACTAAAATTCATTAATCAAATAATTGTTGACAAGAAATAATGTTCTTCCTAAAGCTCTATGTTGCATGTCAGCTATGCTCTTCTCTAAATAGGTTTGCAACTTAACCAAAATGCCTGCTACTTACCTAACACAACTGCATATAGCAATAATTTATTCTCCTTTCCATCTAAGGTATTTTCCACATATATTCATCTAATCATCTTCATACTTGTAAATAAGTGCATAAAATAGATTTATTCTTGCAAAACCAAGGAAATAAAAGTTATTTATTCATCTACCATTCATGTGTCTAGTGGAAATTAATGTGCCACTTTCATTCACAATATTCCATGCTATTTATGATGCCTTAATGATTGGAAGTCATTAGCTTCCTTAAAAGATGATTTATGTGTCACATCCACCAAGCTGCACTAACACAGGAACCACTTTAATGTGAGGGGCACTCTCACTAAGTTTTGAACTTGGATCATTGTTGGCTTAATTATTCATATTTCCATCTTACTGCTAGACCAAAACCTGGTAGACTTAAGGAGCACAAAAGTGATTTTTCCTGACCTAAGACTATATGAATTCAAAACAAGTTGGAAAGAGACGTCTTCCTGAATATATAAAATCCATTAACCATTCTGATGGTGAAGTTGGAATGTTACTGATTATATTTTTTTCATTCCAATTCTAACATTTATATCTATAGGTTTAAGAGTTTGTCTGAATTTGTAGAATTTTTTTTGTTTCAAGATGCAGAATTATCCTTTCAACATTAAGAATATCTTTATCTATTGAAATATGGATTAATATATTAAAATATAGTTAAGAGAGTATATTTTTCTTTATTTGTAAATGAAGATCTGTAGTTGAATCTTTTTTTCTGACCACAGATTGTCACTTATGAATGGGCATTGCAGATTCTCATGCAGATATGCACCGCCAAGTGCATAACACAACCATGGAGTTATTGGAAATTAGTTGAAGAGGCTAACTTTGGACCTAAAATTCCTACTAATACACTATTTTTCATGACTGAAGTCAGACCAGATGAATTTATTTTATCAGGTAATTTTATATAGGTTATAGATCGTCTCAAGTTTATATAACAAATATCTTAATAGTACACAACTATGCTCCATGACATTTCAAGGATGGGAATGGCAGTTCAGAGGGGCATTTTTTTGGGCATGGTTGGGAATATATATGTATGTATGTATTTATATATTTTACAAGTTTAGCTATACATGACATCAAAATTTAAGTTTATACATTCATTTAATGTATTATTGATTCCTCTTTGTTTATCATTCACTACCCATAAAGAGTTTCCATAGGGTAGTCATCATGCTTAGTAGGTTGTCTTTGATGTGTCCCTACAATCTGTATCATCTCTTATTACCACATGTCTCATGACCTTCTCTATTATCTGCATATGAAAAATGGCAATAGGTGTGACATATAAAACTAGAGGATGGCACCTATGATATTTGAAGCACTATTATAATGGTGAAGTCAATTTAGATAGAGGCTTGCTTCATAAGTACATGGAAGTGTATGAGACATTTGAAGTTGCTTGTGAGAACAAGATTTATCTTGACCTATTGAACTAGGCAAATGAAGTGTTGTCCTTACAAAATAAGTTTGCTAAGAGTATGGAAGTGAAGGTCTATACAAGATTTTTTGTATGCATTGTATTCAACATAAATATGTTAGGCTCAGTCTCAACAATTATTTTAGCCTTTCAAAATGATATCATCCTTATTCAACAATACACTATTTTTTGTCAGATGGATGTACTCATTAAGGAAGACCCTATCATTATTTCCTTAATATATTGAACTTTAAAGGAGGAAAGAGGCATGCAATCAAGTCCCTCATGTATAGATTTGATGGCTACAATCAAATCACGACTGCTTTGTGAAATATTTTGGATTTTATGCTTATTACTAGTTATCATTTGAACAATGTAATGCACTTGAATCATTTTGCATTAATTCATGCTTACTCAATTGTTTGGCTACTCCATAAGTGTAACTGTGTAATTCCTTTTAGATAATTGGCCCTTAAATGGCACATAGTTTATTTATATTAAATCAATGAAACTATGTATTGAAATTTCTAAGAATTCTTGCTCTTTGTTAAACCCCAAGAAGTGCATGTTTCTAATGTATGTATTGAATTCATGCATTCATCGGTTCACCTAATTTGTGACATAAATAAATCACTTTGACTTGCCATTTTTATGCAAATGAGAAGAATAGCACTCTTGAATTATTTTTAGACTTTATTTTTGCACAGTTAAAGCATTTTGAGTGGTAGATTTGCAAATAGCAAATAGGATTGTGCAGCTTCCACAAAGTTGTCTTTTTCCACACAATTTGTTTTCTATGCAGTAGAGGATTGTTTTTTTCTTGTTGTGATTTAGGGTTTTGTGATTGCTATTTAAGTTCTATAGATATGGATTGTCTTCATTCTAATTTTCCTATAGCCTTTCTTCTTCCTCCATGATTTCTTGGTTTTGCACTTGCATTCCTCCATATTACAAGGATATCACTTGGTTGGGTGTCACATAGATTAGGATAGAGGGGGGTTTAATGTAAAATATTCTTCAACAATTGTTGTGTTTTTTCTTCCACTTCATACAAATATTTATAGGCCTTACAATCCTTGTTGCAATGTATAATCCTTTGAAATTTCTTTTGCTCTTTCTGACAAGGCTTCATATCTTCACAAGGAAAGAGTTAGAAAAATTTTCTTTGATACCAAATTGGATTTGAGCCAGGCAATGAGCAATTGTATTATTGTATGAAATGCAATATACATAATATGGAAGCGGTTTCAAGAGAGACAATTGATCAAAAATGCTTTAAACAAAATGAGCCCAAAACATAAAGAAAATAGGAAAGGGTATTGAATTTTCACAATTACATTGATGTACGTATAGGAAAGACTCCCTGTGCAAATATTATCAATGTTGCACTCAAGGTAGATGAAGCAGCAGCCCAGGACACATGATAGACTGGATACTAGTACACATGTTTTGAGTAGGATTCCTTGGGCCTTCTTTATTATCCTCCCAACCTTCATTGCTCTCCTACAAAGACTTCCAGCCATTCCCCCGGTGATATGGGGCTTTCCTGCATCATCACGAGCATGGCTAAAAATCTTTGCAGGAGAGAAGGGAAGGCCCCGAGAAGGCTATTTTTTAGATTGTTTCATTTAGCATCACCAATATTCTCCACAACATTGTCCCTGTTTAAATGATGGAAATGGTTCACATCTCTTAGAAAAATTTCTCTAGCAACAATCTTGGAGATGAATTTAGATGTATTTTGAAAATTAGAACATATTTGAAGGTTCTTAACAACTCTACTAGTTGTATCAAGGGCCATGTTTAAAAAACCAAATGCAATTGCTAACTTTTCACTATGGTGGTAGATAAATTATTAGTTTTTCTTCTATTCCATAACATTAAGTAAAAGTCTTGAATCTAGAAATACCCTGTTGCCTTCATTTGCCAAGCCAATTTCTCCAATTTTGCATAGATCTCCCATGTTTGTGGATTTGATCTATCTCCTACACAAAAAATCATGTACCATTTTATGCCCTTCAATCCAACTACATGTGGGTATCTTTTTAATTCCTCTATCTTTCATCAATCTCCTTACTATTTGAGCCTCACCACACCTGCCCACTTTTGCATAAATGTTTTAGAGAAGAACATAAGTTGCAGCATTTTTACAATCTAACTAAAAAAGTAGTGTTGCTGGAATAATCAACCTATATTCATATATGATCCACTTCTATGATGCTAAAGTGGCTCTCTAAATTCATTGGATCACTTAAAAAATAAGTGAATATATAGTCAAGTTAAAAATTATCCTTTTGAATTGGTTTCTTAGTCCATAGAATCTAGAACAATGGATATATAGTCAAGTTTTTGTGAGCCCATTTTTAGTCCTCTTTTTGCTTTTATTAAACCTACATTTGCAAAATTTTGACATCTGCAGCTATATATCAAGGTTTATGTTCATGAATTTCAATTTTCTCAAGTCAAAGACATCTTCATAGATATTGATTATTGAAATACTCATGCCATAGGAAATATTTTTTGGACATTAACTAGGCATGTTTATGATTCTGCTATCTTTTTCACTTTTATTTTATGATTATTTTGAATGTTTAGAGTGAATTTTGATAAACTGGATCTTTTAGAGCTTCTACCCTCTCATTACAGTCATCAATTTTTGTACCTTCTCTCCCAAAAGCACTTCAATTCATGCCTATGGTGATGCGAGAAATCCCCACATCACCGCAAACATGACTTAAAGTGCTTGCGAGAGAGCGAGATCACATTTCTTTGAGGAATTTTTTGAAACAGTTTGCTTGCCTTGTCTATGCTTCCACATTTTCATGTATGTCTAGCAAGGCACTCCATAATCTATTTTGTAGAGTAGTCATTACTATATGATTTTATGCTTTTTTTTTTCATAAATCACAGTTCTCTAAAAACTTTTGTTTGTGCAACTAGTAATTTTAGGCTTGGCATGCTAATGGTTTGTGCTACTCTATAAAAAAATTCTCTTATAGGTTTTATAAATATTCAAAATTTCTTTCCCTATTACATATTAATATGTATAAATTTCTCTAAAAGGAAAACAAGATGGGCCATGTTTCTTTCCCTATTACATATTAATTTGCATAAATTTTCTCTAAATTTGCTATAAATATTCAGGTTTCTCTTCTAGGTTTTATAAATATTCGAGTTTTTTAATCTTATAGGTTTCACAATACTTTGAGGTCAGGAACAAAGTCTAGGTAAGGGTTGAGCCAAATAGTTCCCTCTCTACAAACAGGTATGCAAATCTCTTACCTAGATATTACTGATCATTTATAATATTGATGTAGTTTCTGGTTATAGTAATTGTCTTATTCGTTAAGATGTGATTAATGCTCCATTTATTCCACAAAAAAGGCTCTATTGTTCTTTACTAATGTTCCACCTACGTATGTGGATTTTCCAAAATTAAAATAGTGTGCATCATACCTATCATCATGGATGATAGGTTGAAGAAGATTTGGAGAAAAGAGATGAAAGACTATTTCATTGAGTACAAGGAAATTCAATTTTATGATCATAATTTTAAACACCATTATTATCACTTTATTTTATGTGAAATACTTGTGTTGTTACATTGTAGTGTAAGGACACTATAGATTTTCTTCAAGAGGTAAATATATATCCATCTTCATGTTATTTTCATGATTTTGACATCATACCAGTTATCTAAATTTATTTGTATGAAATTGTAGGTTACCTCTCAAAAGGATCAAGAACAGTATTGGTACAATAGGGAAAAGCCATATGTATACTTTGAAGTATAGAGCAGTTTTCTTAGAGATTCAAACAATTTCATGTTGAGCATGGGCTGTCAAAATAACTATTGAAACCTAATGATAAGTCTGAAAGCCACAAGAATGTTCTATCTTTCAGCAAATACTCATATAGGAAATGGGACTTGTTCAAGACATGTTTTGACTAAGAATTGCTACTTATGAAGTGAAACTCATTTCATTCTATGCATTGTAACTTAGATTTTTAGTCTTGTGACTGAAAATAAAAATTGTAATACTTTATTTCTAAGTTGTAACTAGAACAACTTTCTTTTATTAATAAAGTTCACCAATTTTTCCTTCTCAATGGTTGTCTTATTGTGTGCAATTGATGATTAATGATGTGTATTTCTATGTTTTATGTTTAAATCCTCAAATATGACTAAATATACTACTAGTTGACAAAATTAGTGAATAAATATGACTAAAAATATATGACTAAATATACTACCAATTGATAGAAATCAGTGAATATAAAAATCAATGAATAAATATGACCAAATTGACCAAATGACTAAATAAATGACTGGAAATAAACTACTAATGGTCGCGTGACCAAGATCAGTGAATAATATGACTAAATCAATGACTAAATTAATGACTAAATATACGACCAAATCGATCAATCAAAACAACCAATAAATGACTAAAATTGGTTGTCATAAATTTGGTCATGTTATAAATGACTAGAAATAAACTACTAATGGTCATGTGACCAAGTTTAGTCATTTATAAGAATTTTTTAGTAGTTTTTTCAGTCACATATTATTTTTTCTATACTAGTTCGACAACCCCCACAAAACATCAACACCCAAAACCCATCGCAAATTTCCTAACAACCAATTGATCCTACATTGCAAGCACATTCCTTAGCTTTACAACAAGCACAACAAGCTTATCAGCAAGCCATCCAATAATAGCAACAACAACAAGGAGCCCTAGCAGCACAACAACAAAAAGCAACCTTAGCAACATAGCAAGCAACCCCTAGTAGTACAACAATAGTATCAACAACAACAAGTAGCCTTAGCAACACAACAAGCAGCCCTAATAGCACAACAACAAGCAGACTTAGTAGCACATCAACAATAGTAAGCACAACAACAAGCCCTCATGGCCTAACAACAACATCAAGCAACCTTAGCAGCCCAACAACAATAAAAACACAACAAGCAACCATAGTGGCCCAACAATAGTAGCAAGCCCAACAACAAGCCTTGTTATCCCAACAATATTCCCAACAACAAAAAATACTCACACAAAAACAATAGGGTTTATACTATAACCCTCAACAAAACATCATCAATATGAACATGTTAGGGACATATACGCCTCCACCACAATCACCTTCATAGTATCCTACACCACCATACATACCATACAACACCTCATCATATCAAAACCCCACATACAATCCATCTACCATTCCACAATACGCAACATATGTTCCTCCACCAAACCCACATGATGGCATAGCATCACAACTTAAGGCGTTATCACAAGAAATGTAGGATATCCGAATGGGAAAAATGAAGAATCCCCATACACAACAAAACCTATGTCCATATCCCTTTGACCAAAACATCACAACGGTACATTTCCCTCCTAGTTTTGAAGTCCCCAAATTTGATAAATACAAAGGGAGAGGAGGTCCTCTAGACCACGTCAAATATTTTAACGTCATATGTATGGAGGTCACCTACAATGAATCCTATTTGATGTGCCTCTTTCCATGAATCTTGGCAGGCCCAACATTGACTGGTTCTCTCAGTTTCCTCCAGGTATCAAAACCTTCCAAGAAATCACCAATAAATTCATAGATCACTTCTCCTTTAATATTTACATGGACATGATCTTAGAAGAGTTTTATACTCTCAAACAAAAAAAGGAGAATGCTTCACCATTTTCTTACAACAATGGAGGCAAAGGGTTATTAAGAGCAAGTGGAAAATTCTTGATGAACAACAAGTAGGGATTATTATAGTGAATTTTGATCCAAATATATCCCTCCACTTGAAGGTGCAGTGCATTACCTCTTATGATGAGCTTGTCCCTAGAGCCCTTAACATTGAGAGTGCTCTAATCTTATAGGGAAATACCCAAGCATACAAAGACAATCTCCCATCAACCAATTCAAGTGACAAGCCTCAAGTTTGAGCTAAAAGCAAGAATGTGAAAAATGATGGTGTGGTAGATGTTAAGGTGGTCCTAAGTGCTCCTAGGCCAAACAAAAATCAAACAGCTAACGCTCATCCAACCGTACAACAAGCTACACCATCACAAAACAACCAGGTCCATAACATTGAAATGCAACAAAGATGAACCCCCAATCAGAACAACTAGCCAAAATGCAAATACACACAGTTTTTGAAACCTATCAAAATTATTATGAAGAAATTGGTAGAGTCAAACTTTATAATACTTCCCAATTTTGAAAACTACCAAGAACCACAAGATAAACCACCCTGATACAATCAAAACAATCTTTGTGAATTTAACAAAATCAAAGGGCACAAAACATCAAACAATATAAGGCTCAAAAATTTTATCCAAGACCTTATTGAGAATGGAGACATATTTGTTGAGCTACCAGCCAACAACTAGGATCTTAAGATATACAAGAACCCTATGTCGGATCATAGCAAAGGAAACTACAATGGAAAAGGTAAGGATTACATAAACGTGTAGCATGTCTATTCCAATGTAGTCGCTTCCTATGATAGTGGCATCACTGTTGTCACCATCAAAGGGCCTAGTGCGGAGTGTGGATTCATGACATGATGCAAAAAATTCACCATCCAAGGAGTCCCATCTCAATCTAGGGCACAACCTACTTTTCCAACATCAAAACCGAGCAAGTAAAATCTCCTAGATCAGCTTAAGAAGACCCCTGCACATATTTCTATCTTAGAACTATTAAGGCTATCCCCCACACATAGGGAAATCTTAGAGAATGCTTTATCTGCATCATTCATCCCTAAGCATATTGATAAAGAGTAATTTCAAGCTATGGTAGGTCATATCACTAATCATCTTCTCACCTTCTCAGAACAATATATACCATCACAACCATCTCATAATCGTGCTTTACACCTTGGGGTCATTTTTCATAAGAACAAGGTTAAAAGAGTCTTAGTAGATGTAGGTGTTGGTCTAAACATTTGCACCCTTCAGTTGATCAAAAACTTGGGCTATTCAGAAGATGCTATTGAGAAAGCAAAGAGTACAACCATCAAATCCTATGAAGACCAAGAGCGGGTATCACAAGGCATCATCATGTGACCCATCCAAGTGGGACATGTCATTGCTAAAACTACATGCCAAGTGTTGGACCTGGATCTCCCCTACAACATCCTGCTTGGTTGACCATGGATTCATGACCTAAAAGACGTAGCTTTGGCCTATCATCAATGTGTAAAGTTTCCTTTTGAGGATAGTGAAGTTACCATCCATGGAGATCTTGAGCCTTTTTACTACTACAAGAACCTTGAGACCAGGTTTTGTAAAATACCCCAAATCCCTAAAAATGATGAAGGGTATACACCATCCTCCTCATTTTTTGACCCATCATCCCTTGTATCTACTTCAGAAACAAAAACACCCATTGTGCAGAACATTCTTGACATCAAAGCAGTGATCTAGGATGATGGTTGTGAAAACTATAAACTAATGAAGGATACTTTTGTGTTGGGGGAGCTATCTCTTTCTCCAAAATCTCATGGGAAACCCATACCTATCAACAAAGTGGTCGAAACAATAAATATGGCATCTACTACCTTAACCAAGTGGGGGATTTGAACAAAGAAGATGCCAAGAGGAGGATATCTCTAAACTTCTCTATCAAGATGATCAACCCATCCCTGTTCTTCCCATGGAAGATGACAACAAATATTTGCAATTAATTAACGGATGGGGATACAACAAGAATGAGAAAATAGGACAAAATGATAATGGTTTTCTAGAACCCATCGTTCCTGAGAAATGTGCAAAGAATCTTGGCCTAGGATGTACTACTGACAAGGTTACCCTTATTGGAAAAGGTACTTCCACTAAATGGGTTGAGGCTTCCTCTTGGTTACCAACATCTCATGATACTGCCCTAGACAACTTCCCCCTTGATATTGCCGACCTATTTGAGAATAACTCTGTCTTCATGATATCCACAACATCTTTCACCCCAAATGACTAGACCATAGAAATAAGCTTTGTATACCCAAAACTCATTGACTGGTACCAACGAGGACCATTGATTCTAGATTTATTCAAAAATGATGAAGCAATCTAAGAATTCATGGGACTCGATGAAAACTTACCATGGGTAGATCATAAAACCAGTTTTGATATAGAGCTAGACACAAGGGCGTACTATGGGGAGAGAATTAAATCCTTTAGTCACAAAATAGACAATATGTAAATAACATGCAAATCTTTGAGTGAAAACCACACTATGGCACTCTTTGATCCTAAAATAGTAAAAATAAAGGACTCATCCAAGGGTGAAAACCTCTCTAAGGAAACCAAGGATGAGGGATTCAATCTCCCCCTTAGTGAAATGCATCCAGAAAAGTTGGTAGTTTGAGCAAAAAAGGTAACCCTATTGAATGTAGGAACATATGAAGCACTTAAGATAACTTTCTATGTTGAATCCTTGTTGGATGAAGAACAAAAAAAACCTAGCAACATTGCTGAAAGAGAGAAGAACTAACTTTGCCTAGTCATACACAAATATGCCAGGGCTTGATCTAGAAGTGGTTGTGCATCACTTACCAGTGTATCCTGAAGCCAAACCAGTGAAGAAAAAAATAAGAAATATGCACCCTCAAATAACACTCTTAGTGAAATTTGAGTTACAAAAGCTTCTTAACGTTGGATTCATCCAATCAATATATTATCATAAGTGGGTTTCAAAACTGGTACCAATCTCCAAACCCATTGGGGGCATCAGAATATGCACAAATTTCAGAGACTTAAACAAAGCATGCTTGAAGGATGATTTCCCTCTTCCTAACATTGACATCATCATGGATTTAATAGTTTGGCATGAAATTTTGTCACTCAGGGATGGTTTTTCAGGCTATAATCAAATCATGATCGCAAAGGAGGATCAACACAAAACTGCATTCACTTGTCCATGGGGAAAATATTATTGGAACATGATGCCATTTGGGCTGAAGAATGTAGGAGCAACCTATCAAAGAGAAATGACCCTCATCTTTCATGGAATGATCCACAAAATAGTTGAAGACTATGTGGATGATATTTTTTCCAAGTCAAAGAAAAGGAGTGAGCACATAGAGGTATTGGGACCCATATTCGATAGGCTCAAAGATTATAAGTTACGGTTGAACCCAAAAAAGTGTGTCTTTAGGGTTACATCAGGGAAGCTTCTTGGATACATCATCTCACAAAGAGGGATAGAAATTGATCCAACAAAAGTGAAATCCATCCTAGACATGGAACCACCACAAACATTGAATTAAATGAGAGGGTTACAAGGAATATTCCAGTCCATCAAAAGGTTCATAACATAATTATAAAAAAAAATCCACCCTTTCTTGCATCTTCTCCATAAAGGAATAACTTACAAGTGGGATGAGAAGTGTGATAAAGCTTTCCAGTAGATCAAGGACTACTTATTGACACCTCCAATGCTCATGCCACCAATACCAAACAAACCATTGATCCTATATATCTCAGCAACATCAGTAGCATTAGGTGCTCTTCTGGCACAACATGATGAAAATGGAAAGGAAAGAGCTATCTATTACATCAGCAGTACCTTGGTGGGACATTAAATTAACTACTCATCCATTGAGAAAGCATGCTTAGAAGTGGTTTTTGCTTCACAAAATTTCAGAAATTACACGCTATCACAACAAATTAAGCTTATTACAAAGATTGGCCCCCTAAAATACCTGTTATCCAAAGCAACTCTCACTAGAAGAATGGCCAAATGGGTAATGATCTTGAATAAATTTGACATAGAGTACATGGAGTGCAAGGAAATAAAAGTACAAGTGATCACAGACCAACTAGCAAAAGCACCTATCTATGCAAAGAACCCTTTGATATTTGAATTTTATCGATGAATCAGTGTTCCTTGTCAATATAGTCGATCAATGGAAAATATACTTTGATGGATCATTTATCCAACATGGATCAAGGACATGTATTTTTTTTATCACCCCTCAAGGTGATTACAACCCAAAGTCATACCGGTTATCATTTCCATGTACTAACAACATTGCGGAGTATGAAGCCCTAATAACTGGTCTAAGAATAATAGTTCAATGGTAGATACAAGAGATGAAATTCTATGGGGACTCACAGTTGCTTATCAACCAAGTCAATGACGACTACCAAACTAAGTATGATAAGGTTACTCCTTACAAAAGTATGGTAGAAAGTCTTAAGGACATTTTCAAAGATATAATTTTGAGAAAATTCCTCGTGTGAACAACCAAGCAGCAGATTTCATGGTGACAATTGGATCACTATTAGATATATTGTGCAACATCCTTCAATGTGAATTCTTGGTAGAAAAACTTCCCGTACCGACTTTCAAAATCCCAGAATCTGAATTTGTGCATGTAATCGTTGATCTTGGTTCCCCATGGTATCATGATATATTCACTTCCCTTAGCAAAGGAACCCTCCTATTCGATATCACCTCCAACCTTAAGAAGACCTTTGTTAAAAATCCATGTTGATTCATGATCCTAGGTGATACCTTATACCGTTGAAGCATCGAAGGGACATTACTATGATGTCTTAACCAAGAGGAATTTTTGACCACCTTAACAAAAGTACATGATGGCATATGTGGTTCCCATTCTAGTGGTATGACTTTAGCTAAGAAACTATTGAGGACAGGGTACTAATGGCCACCATGGAAAGAAAATCCCATCAATATGTGCAGAAGTGTGTCTAGTTTCAACAACATGGAGATCTTATTCATGCTCTAGCTTAGGAGTTACAACCAATGGTCACACCTTGGCCTTTCTCATAGTGGGGGCTTGACCTCATACGAAATATTACTCCAACTTCATTTAATCGCCACAAATTCATCATAATGACTACTAAGTACTTTACCAAGTGGGTAGAAGCCATTATTATGACCTACATAATAGGAAAGAAAATTGCCAAATTTATCCTGAATTACCTTATCTTTTGTTATGGTTTTTTGCAATCCCTTATTTTAGACAATAGAACACCCTTCAAGAATCAAGATGTGAAATATCTATGTCAACATTTTAACATCCAACATCGATTCTCTAGCACAATCAAAAAAATCTTCTCAATCAAGACAGTAAAGGAAAGTGTAAGCCTAACTAGTTAGGCCCATTTTCTATCACAACAAGCTATGGATCAGGAGCATATCAATTATCAATGCCTAAATTTGAACCCTTGTAGGAACTAACAAATAGTCTACATCTTAAAAATTTATAGGTTTGAAGGGTGTAAATCTAAAAAATCAAAGAAATCAAAAAATGATCAAAAATCCAAAAAAATAAGATAAAGTATTGAAAACAATAAAGAAAAAAATCGTCTAGTGAAAACCACTTCAATGGCGCTTTGGGAAATTACCTTGGTGAAACCTATCAAATAGGTTCCTTGCATAAATAAATCACCTCCATCTATTCTTTGGCTCTTTATCCTATCATTCTTTGCATCGCATTTGTCCATCGCATCATTCATCCTATTTATTCCATCACCCATCCACATTTGTGCCATAACTTGATATTGTGAAGTATTGTATCCCCTTTAGTACTACTTGGCATATTTCCAAGGTCAATTTATCTTGCCTATATAAAGGTATTCTATTGCATAACACTAGGGGAAATTCATTATGGATCAGAACGGGTTCTTGTATATCTTAAGGTTATTGGAAATCTCTCTCACAAATCCAAAAAACATTCATAAAATGATCATCAAAATCCAAAAACACTCGTAAAATTGAAAAAATCCAAAAACATCCAAATCTTGTATATGAGAAAATCCAAAAACATTCAAAATCCTATGTAGCTAAAATCCAAGAAAACTCAAAAATTGTAAAGTGAAAAATCCAAAACATCCAAAACAAATCAAAAACCCAAAAATAGTGCCATGTCGAACTACGAGTCTTTGAGCTTGAACATAGGCAATGCCATCATTGATGTGCCCCTAAGACACCCTAGGTCAGTCTTTAGGATTCCATCATAATAAACTGACATCCCATCAATTGTTCATATTTCATCATCAATAAGTCAAGTCATTCAAACTACGTGGTCTCTGTGTGTATAACATAGGCAAGGCTAATCTTTGATCAGCCCCTGAGGCCCCTACGATAGTCTTTTAGGTTAGGTTCTTGGTTGGAAAACTCAAAAAACCCCTAAACATTTGAAAACTTAGAAAACTCCAAAAAAAATCGGAAAAGAAAATCCCTATACAACCTTAAATAATCAAAAACCAAAACATTCACATAAACACTTCAAAAAGACCAAAAATAGCCTCAAAACTTTCAAAATACCAAAAACATTGAAATATTCTAGAAATTTCCAAAACCATCCATCCCATTTCACTTTCACCCACAATAAACCTTCACCCATAATAAATCAATCATCACCTTCAACCTTTGGCGAAACAAATAGAAAGTAAGTATCGCAAGTCACAAAGTGAAAACCTAATTATCAAAATCTAAATTCTAGATCATAGGTAAATGAGTCAGTGGATTTTGTATCAATGACTTATCACACACCTCATCCTAATCAAAACATCTGATAAATTTTCCTAGGATGCATCCTTCTAACAATGGACATCAACATCAAACATCACCTTAACTATATTAAATTGGCAAGAGATATAGATAAAATTGACTGTTTATCTTTGATATTTTCTTATATTTCAATGAGCCATTCTGAGGACCTCTCAATGATGTCTATCAAAATGATTTAGAGAGAAAGGAATGGGGCATCAATCATTATCTTTCATTTTTTGTGCTTGTGGGTATTCTTATAAAATAATCTTGGCGCATAATTGCTTAGTTGTGTGTAGGGAGGTTGTTTGGAGTAGATTGTTGACTATTGCATATGCTTTGGTCTGATATAGTCTAAACTTTTAAACTGCATTCCAACAAGGTTTATGTATGTCAAGGTGTGAACAAGAACTATCCTATCTATTTTCAGAGTCAAATTCCATTACACTAGATACAACGTCATCCTGGTTATCAATACCAAGATGCGTCACATTTATATGTTATATCAAACATAAGGAATGATAGAAAATACCAATCCTAAGATATAATAAAATCATCCATCTCATCACCATATCTAATAAAGTCTCGGTGGATCATGGACTTGTTGGAATTTTTGAATCAATCTCCAAATCAATGGTCAATTCCTTCATTTTATTCTTATATCTTCTTTCCAAACTAGCTTGGTATCATGATAGTCAACAAAAACATCATCATGCATCCATGCCGCATCCCCAAAATAATCATCATGCATACATCTTGTATCATCACAGCATATCATAATAATGGGAAACATAATCCACTACATCATCATTATCATTTAAGTTGTTTGGAATAATATAGATTTATTATTCTAAGCATCTTAATAACATCCATACTATAAGCATCATCCATACGTGCATCCATATCCATACATACATTCATCATGACATCATAAATCACATCAAAAAATTACACAAAAATAAATGCATCCATCCATATCATCTGCATAAGCATATCATAACATGTCATAGCATCCATCCCATAACAATTCATAAAAAGATACTGGAAAATTAGGTTACACATCCATTATATTGCATCCATACATAATCATAGTGAGTAAACATAACATCATATCATATCATATGCATCCATACATTCATAGAGCGTGAAATAAAGGACATCACATCATCTGAATCATCTTGTATATATATTAAAAAATGACTATCATGGTAAAATATTTGAATCAATGTGTATATCAATCAAAAGTATAATATCCATGAGGCTACAAAAAATGAGCCCATGAATGTATATCTATATAAATAATCAAGAAAATAATCAAAAAGTGTATACAAAATGAATAGCCCCAGTGGCTGCTCGACTCCCCTCTATCTGATGGTTGATCCCCAGCCCTGGGATGTTCCCCACTCCTTTGTGAAAAATTAGGCTACCTCATTGCCTGAGGGACATCGTGATGATAATGCATCCTGTAGTATCCAGCCTCAGTGATTGCCTCTCTATACATCCAAGCAGAAACTATGCATCCTTGAGAAGTTATTGTCACCACCTCGAGTTTCTGCCTTTGCCTAATCTCCTAGGCTAGTTGTAGTTCTAGTTGCTATCGTAACTGAACCTCATGATCTCTTTGGGTAGTCATATCTTGTAGCTACTTCTACAGCTGATCTCTCTCAGCTATGAGAACATGTATCTGAGCTTGTGCTTGTGGATCTGGTTGTTATAGGGGTGGAGGAGGTAGTGGTCCCTCTGGAACTTGTCCATCCTGTTGCCCTGGGTCTTGGTGACCCTAATCTGGTTGCTGTTACTGATGCCCATCCCTTGGCACTTGTTCCTTGTTCTGATCCTGATACAGTCCTCAGCCTCAGCCCCCATCCCAACCACCATCTCATCCTCTTCCTCTGCCTTTTCCCCTACCTTTTCCTCTACCTCCAAGGTATCCCACGCTAAGTTTGTCAGGTAAATAGGTGGCCTAAACCATGCATCATATCCTAGCATAGTACGTACATTTGGTATTCCTTGTTCATAATCCCATGGTTGAGCAATGAGCTATCTGAACCCATCAACTGCCATTGTAGGTTCAATTTGTGCTCCCCACTAGACCTCCCTTTGAGATCTCATGAAGACTATTGTGTAATCAGTGGGAGGTACATCCTGTACCTCCCCAAACTATCTAGCCACGTGGTCTAGAAGGTACCGCTCTATCATCATATGCTCTCACCCCTACATATAATGAGTTTGGCAAGTAAAATACAGTTGTTTTTGGTCATCATACCATGCAGGAACCTGCACCCATGGCCTCCATCAAAATATAGTCATGTCATCAATGACACGACATCAGTAAGGTAAACCTATAGGAACTATGTGTTGCAATGTCATTAGGACCCTGTATCTAAACATGATTGGCTCATCCTCATGAATGTCCACTAGAACAACTAAATGTCTTAACATGGCAATGTGATCATATCTCCAAATGTAGAGCAATGTAACACTTGCTCTAATGCTCCTTCCCTTGCAATAAATGACCTAATGCATGTTGTGATATAACAAAGCAAGCAGGACTAAACCCCATGCAAACATAATGGTCCTCTTGATCATAGCCTCCCATGCTACCCTCGGCCAGGACTGAAGCCTCTACCTCATCAATCAGGGGCAATGACACTAGAAATCAATGTCACAACAAACAATCTAAGAATGGACACCCACCTGCAGTATAGATCAAGGTCTATTTGTGAGCTCGCCAAGATAATTTGATCTCTATGTAGGAGAGAGAAGCATGCATCTATCCTGACATAGGTATCATAGATAACTCGCTCCCCATGGATGGGAAGCCTCAGGATATGCCACACGTCCTTGAGTGTGACGGTAGCCTCACTAGTGGACAAGTGGAAGGAGGAGATCTTGATGTGCCACCTCTCAATCAACACCATCATCATGGCAAGGTGGGTTTGGACCTCAAGCAAGAACGTGATGAAGCCTAACCCCAACATACCCAATTGCTCCACCCCAAGGTCATCAAAGTCTCTAGCTGCTACCAAAATGTCAAAATAGTGCTCTCGAGACATCAATGGCAGAGGAACCTCCTACACGCATCATGCACATAACGTCAATTTGCTAAAAAATCAAAAAACTAATCAAAATCTGATAATTGGCATCCAAAAACATCAATAGCATCGCTGAAATCAATAGCATCGGTCTTTTTGGTGTGCATCATTGTTTCAATTTGGATGGAGTGTTGCCAATTTAGCAATGTGTGTTGCATTACTCAATAGCGAATCAGCATTTGCATGTGTCACTATAGCTAAAAACTTGATTGTGTCGCCATATGCTATGTGCATCACCCACCTCTTTTTAGCATTACCCAACCTAAAAATCCTAGGCACCACTCTATTAAACTCATGACCCCCAAATCAAATGCGTCACCAGAGCAAAAAATGGTGGTGCACCACTAAATAGAAGGTGCATCACTAAAATATCAATAGCGACACTTTTGACGCCTCTTGTGTGTCACTATATCATGATGCTCCTAAAAACATAATTTTGACGTGCTATTAAATGCACCTAAATACAAAAATCAAGGCAAATTTTGAGTCACATACTCGTCGTCTTGTGTTTGCTCAGCACCGATACTCTCGAACCCGGTCGAAAAGGTGAAGAGGAAGTGCATAGTGAGCCATTTCACCAAGGTGTTAGAGCTCCAAATGCATAAATCTCTAAGGGTTAAATGCACAAATGAATTGGAAGTGTTCTCACCTATTTAAGCCAAAAAATTAGGGATTTTGCCCTATTTTGAGCCGAAAGCTACGGTTTCTGCCTATTTTACCTATTTCCACCCTGTGCAGCCTATTTTGAGCTATTTTTTGTGTTACTGAGGCCATTTTTGGCATCTCGAGGCATGTTTTAGCACCTGAACTTATATTTAACCTTTGTTGAGAAATCAACCCAAAATTCAAAAAAATTGCCCGATTTCTCGAGCGGGCAAGGAACCAACTTATTACTTCCACTAGGGCAACAGTGGGGCATCCAAAAATCAAAAATCAAAAGATGATCTGAGTAGCAGCTTTTTATCTAAAAAGTGTTAGTGTTTGAACCAATGTAATAGGTACCTCACTTCAACGAGGGGAAAAATCTAGACACTTAAAATTTCTTGAATGATATCATCCACTCGAATCTAATATACTAACACCACTTCATCCTAAAACCCATCCTCTTTTCACTTAATTGATTAAATTAGCCTAGCTATTTAATTAATGGCATCATTCTCATCTATTAATTTGATTAATCTAATTAGGTTAATTCATCCCCTTTCATGATAACCTTTCATCCTGTTAAATTGGATAAATCAAAATATCTAATTTTAACACCTTAAATTCTCTCATTTAAATTAAATAATTTTAATTATTTAATTAAATGTCATTTTGACCCCTTTTCATCAAATAAGTTAATTATTTAATGAACATCCTAAATTACCCTAATTTGCATAATTGAAACTTGGCTTTAATTATCAAATCACTAATTAAATCTAATCCTCCCACTTGCAAGGGAATATTCCAAGAGAATATTCTTCCTTTGCACATTCCTCCAAAAAGGGAATATTCCTTCCTTTTTTTCACATTGAAAATTGGTTTTAATTAACTAAATGACTAATTTTCCTCCAAAAGGGGAATATTCCTTCCCTCTTCAGTTATTTGCAAAAAGGGAATATTCCTTTTTGTAACAAATTTTCAACAAAGCTTCTTGTGCAAGTTTTGAAAGTGTGTTTATTTGGATGATTGTGAGCCCCTGATTAAATATCATCTTGCATCCTCAACCCTTGATGGGAATCCATGATCCATGCCTCCATCTTCCTTCCATTTTGAACATTGATTGATTCTTTGAATCTTGATCATCAACTTCACTTTACCTATTCTATAAATAGAGCTTGCCTCTATTGAATAGGGATCCATCTTTTAATAGTAAACTTATGTTGTTAAAATCACTCTCATCTTGCATCCATATTTTGTGTTTTAAAAGGAATTTTAGTTTAAATCTTGCATTATTAGCTTAGAGCATCCATTAATGGCTTCCATGGTAACTTAGTTGCATCCATTTAGTATATTTTTAAACTAAAGTTTTAATATTTCAAATCTTGCATACATTTAGAATAGCTTTGCATACACCCATATCAATCATCTTAGCATTCATCATGTTAAAATAGCTTTCATCATGTTTTATCACATATCTCTCATTAATTTCATTGATTCTCTTCAATAGAATCAATTGAAACAAGCTCATTATCCAAGGGATTGGGAAAGGGTCGCCATTCTACATCAATGTGACACCACTCCCCCAATAGGATAAGTTTCAATGGCTAAGAATAGATGTTTGTGAAGCTTTCATACTTTAATATAGTTTTAATGACTTCTTAGATTAGTTTACATTGATTGATCTTATTGGAATTGATGCATAGTAGCTTAAGTAGGCTTTGAATCCTTATGGATCAAGTGTAGTTAACCTATACTACGTCCTCCATCACAGTGAGAAATGGGAATTGGCCATCTTTGGTCGTGGGTTTAAATAACCCTTAGTTTCTTCATATGAATGAATGATGCATGAGTATGTATTTTCAAATATGTGCATATATATATGTATACACGTAAAATCGGTCAAGATAATCAATTAATTTATATACAAGCTATTTGATTAATAAAACCCTCATAATTCCTCTACTTTAAATAAATTGAAAAAAATTATTTATATAGTTCATTTCTTAATTCTTCCTATCTAAAATCATTTTCTTCAAGATTTAATTAAATAAAAAAATCTAAATAATTTGTTTTATTTGATTTAATTCCCTTTCATTAAAATTCAATTTTGTCACATTTCTACATAACTCTATAACCTCCCTCCACCTCATTTGCCACCTCAGCATGTGTCACATAAATTTAAATATTTCTAATTTGAAAAATGGGAATTTTCATCAACAAACTCCTAACAAGATTGGAGACACATGGCTTATTCTTTCAATTGATGCTCTTCAACACTTGGAAAAGTGTTCTTTTAAAGGGGAAAATCTCCATGATTCTCTCCAACTTCCTCACTTTCTACCGTTGATCTCTCTAGATCATAATCTTGACCATTGAATACTGCCACATCATTATATGCCTTGGAAATCCTATAAATAC